>JAPFFP010000046.1:8051170-8088322 GCA_026153255.1 Solanum medicagineum
TCCGACCCCCCCTCACCCCGCAATGAGCGGGAGCCTTTTGAGGCACTGGGGTATGTTGTTGTTGTTGTTGTTGTATAATTGTGCCGCATCCCACTCCTCATCACTCAAATATCTACTATCCATCTTGCCATATGGACGTTCTGGATGCAGAAATATAGACAGATATCCATCAGATGCATCAACTTCATATCCATCGTCATTTCGACTTACTCTGTTCAACCTAGTCTGCACATTTGGCTGAAAATAGTGGGAAGTGAATGTTGAAATTTCTTCAATGATATAAGCTTCAACTATTGATCCTTCGACAGGGAGTCTCTTTTTCACCTTCTTCTTTAGACCATGTAGCATCCTATATTATGATAAGTTTTTATAAAAACAAACATTATGTTTTAGTATCATATGTTAAACTAGTAACTTAATTTTATAAATATAGTTTCAGGCAAAAAATCTCAAAATGCAATTGGTAACAACCTTTCTAGAAATATATGAGAATCGTGACTCTTCATCCTTGATAATTTGCAATTTGCCGTATCTACATAATTAGATAAATTAGAAGCACAACCATCTGGGAACCTTAGATTTTTCACCCATTCACATACCAATCTCTGTTGATCTTTTGTCAGTGAATAGGCTCCCTTTGGCTTCAAAATTTTTCCTTGGTTCTCTTTCAGTTCAAGGTCAGGACGATCACAATAAGTCTGCACATCCCTTCTAGTTTTCAAATTGTCTTTTGTTTTACCTTTGACATCCATTCCTGTGTTCAATATATTATCAAACACATTTTTCTCGATATGCATTACACCAAGATTATGACGGATAATACTTGATTTCCAATATGGCAGTTCCCAATAAATGCTTTGCTTTGTTCAATTATGTTGATTCCCAAAACCTGGTAACTTATCAGACGTGTGACCGTCATAAATCTTTGGTAATACACTCACATTTGCCCGAACTTCTTCACTAGACAACATACAAGGAGGCTCGGAGTGTTCAACCCTTCCTTTTAAAAATAATTTTTTATTCTTTGGGAATAAATGACCTTTCGGCAAAAATTGATGATGGCAATCAAAAAATGAGCCCTTTCTCCTATCTTCCAAGTATAATGTCTTACTTTTTCCCATACAACAAGGGCATGCCAATAGACCATGTGTGCTCCACCCGGACGACATTCCATAAGCTGGGAAGTCATTGACAGTCCACATAAGTGCAGCTCGCATTAGAAAATTTTGTTTACTATGAGAATCATAAGTCTCAGCCCCTATATTCCATAATTGCTTCAATTTATCAATGAGAGGTTGTAAGTATAATTCTATATTCTCTCCAGGACTTTTTGCATTAGGAATAAGAAGAGTCAAAAACATGTAAGGGCTGATCATGCATATTCCTGGCGGAAGATTGTATGGTGTGATGATTACTGGCCAACAAGAATAAGGACGGGCCATGTGCCCATATGGATTAAACCCATCAGCTGAAAGTCCAAGCCTAATATTTCGAGGCTCTGCTGCAAAACTAGGATGACATTGATCAAACTTTTTTCATGCCTTTCCATCACTTGGATGACTCATAACCCCAGGTTCTCGACGAGATTTCCAGTGCCATGTCATATATACAGCTGTCTTTGTAGACATATATAACCTTTGTAATCTCGGAGTTATAGGAAGATAATGCAATACTTTGTATGGAACATCTTTCTGCCTACCATTCCCTCCTTTCTTTGAACTTAGCATTGACACCTTTCCGGCTTGGCACTAGCCCATTATACATCCACATACGATCAGCTCTAAAACTCATTCTTCATATATAACAAATAATGACAAAATGATTATTAGTACTTAAGAATTATTTAATTAAATTGATGAGCCAAATTATCATTATTTATAAACCTAATTGGAGAGTAATTGGTATTTGGGGCCAGAATATGAGGAAATTAGTTTAGTTCAAATAGAAAAGCAATTATCATATGATTCATTCTAAGATAGCATATGCAAGGTAAAGCCATTAAAGTTTATGATTGTGAGGAGCATAATTGTAATGGTTGATCAATTACTTCTACCAGCATGAAAAGATACAAAGGAATAACAAGAAGTATGCAACTAAATACCCGATTAGCGATTAGCAGAAGCTCAATTACTCCTTTGCATCACAAGAACGAGCTCTAGCGATTAGCAGAAGCTTAATTTTGAGAAGTAGTCGTCTCCGTCATTCAGTTTTTAGAGTTAGTGGGTGGTTCTATTTTGAGAGATCGAGAGAAATGGAAAATAAATATTTAATTTCTAAGGCTGTTTTTTAAAATAAAAAAGGATTAACTTTATATATTTAATATTTAGAAATATAATTAAGATTTTCTTTCTCACTACATAAATAATCGTGGAAATGTATTGTTATGCCAATCTGAATTCCTGGCAAAATTATTTGGTGCCAAAATATTTCCCTCTAACACATAGCTAGCGATTTGCCTAGCAAATATGCCTAACAAACATTAGATAGGACTTAATCTGTAGCCTCTTCCTAGCCGCTATGATACTAAAACTGAAGCAGTAAGCATTGACTATGACATATAGATATTGTAGCTAAAGTTGAATATTAGCTAGGGGTTAGAGTTTCCAAGCAGGCATCCGTAGCTAATACCCTGTTTTCTTGTAGTGCATGTCCTCAACTTTTTCCCTGACTACCACCAAGGGTCAAAGAACTAACTAGTTAATATGGAGAGATGGAACTTCGCCATGTTTAAAAAAGAACCAAACAGTCAGAACCTGCTCTTATTATCTATGAAATATCCTGAAATTTGCTCTATTGAAAATTTCTTTTGATTAGGGTAGGTCAGGGCTATAGTCTAGCTAAAGTTCCCCACCTTTTAGAACATGTATTAAGTAGTAGACGTGTTCACAATTTGGATAAAAATCGACTCAAATAAAAAAATAAAATTAAATTGATTAAATGAATCAATTTTTTTTTTTTTGGGTTTGGTTTAGTTTGATTTTAGTTTTTTAATAACCAATAGTGTTAGATTTTGGTTTGGTTTTGGATTTGTTCAAAAAAATCAAAGAAATAATCAAATTGAACGGACAAATTATATTCATATATTTTATAATCATGCATAAATAATACATTATTTATAAAATTAATTTTAAAGATCTTATATACGTTTTCATCAAATTTTATTTTTTTAATCTACTTATGAAACAATAAATGCTCAAGATGAAAAATATTTATCTTATTTATATCATGTACTTGAATATCAATGATGATTCTTGATGAGACTGAAATGTCACTCTCTTCCTTCTAGGCTAAAATGATGAAATTTAAAACTTTATTACCAATAAATTTTGTAATTGAAAGTTCTATAATATCAGTTATTCCAAGTATTTTTCATTTTGAATCGATTGTTGTCACTTTTTTTTTTTTAATTTTGAATGTATCATTATTTTTATTTTTGTGTATGGTTAATAATCGAACCAAGCTGAACCAAATCAAATCGAAATCGATAAATATATATTATAATTGATTTGATTTGGTTTTGTGAATTGAAAAACCGATTATATTAAATTGATTTTGATTTTGACGATGATCAATAATCAACACAAATCGATTCGTGAATACCCCTAGATTATTAAGTTTAGGATGCCAAACTCAACTTGGCAGATCTTCTGCCTATCAATGATCAAAGGGGTTATCCAAAAAATAAAATAAAATTTTGGGGAAATTACATATATATATATATATATATACAAAAAAATAGTAAAAAGTTTATAAAAAAAAAAAAGAAGAAGAAGTCCATGTTTTATTTACATAAAAAATAGTTCAAAATCAGCGAAACTATATATGAGTATATAATATAGTTTGTTAAAGTTATAGAAAGTATACACTATTATGCAATGTATATTACTTATACATGAACTATACAATAAATATACATTATGATACACAAATATATACTGCCTATTCAATAAGAGCTGAATGTCCAAAATTATAATAAATAGCCAAAGGTAGAAGAATGACTATTTTTTATAATTTTTTTTTTAAAAAAACTATGACTTGTAGGTGTAATTATCCCAAAAAAGTTTTCCTCAATTTTTCCCAATGATTCATGCAACACCAGAGCCCAAAACTAAGCTCAAAGTTATCATAACATAGGCCCAACAATCGGCCTCCGAAAGCTGAAAATTCAAAATTTAAAACCCTAGCTTTCGAGCCCACTATCTCATATAACATGACCCCAAAACCCTAGAAATCTCCTTCGCCGGGCTGACATTTGCAGAGGAGAGAGCGAGAGAGATATCAGCAAATTATGAAGTACAATCCAAGAGTATCCTCTTCCCGCCGGAAGAGCAGGAAGGCTCATTTCACGGCGCCGTCAAGTCAGCGCCGGATATTGATGAGCGCACCCTTATCATCTGAGTTACGTGCAAAGTACAACGTAAGATCTATGCCGGTGAGGAAAGATGACGAGGTTCAGGTTGTTCGTGGGACTTACAAGGGCCGTGATGGGAAAATCGTCCAAGTGTACCGTAAGAAATGGGTGATCCACATTGAACGTATAACCAGAGAGAAGGTCAATGGATCTACTGTAAATGTTGGTATTCACCCTTCGAAGGTGGTTGTTACAAAGCTCAGGCTTGACAAAGACAGGAAGTCGCTTCTTGATCGCAAGGCTAAGGGACGCGCTGCTGCTGATAAGGACAAGGGCACTAAGTTCACTGCTGAGGATGTCATGCAGGCAGTCGATTGATTTTTTCACTCATTCTGTCTGGTATTGCTATTTTAGCCGAAAGAGGATTCATATCAGTACGTTTCAGTTAATTAGTGTCTCGTGGAGACATTGAATTTTGTTGAAGTTTTGTTTTGATTAAATCAATGATGATGATACTTCAGAATTCTAAATTTTCAGTTAAATTCGTATGTTAGATAAGTTACTATTCAACTGTTGCTGGTAACTATAGCTTAGCTTGTGCCTTGTACATGCTGTCGTTTGGCATCATGAATGAGGCTGTTAAGCAAGTTTCATGCTTTGCTACTTAGTATGTATTTTTCATAAGAAGCATATGGTTTAGAGGTTGTCTAGTAAAGAAATGAGATCATAGAGTATTCACATAGTATGAACTTGGCCCATTTGATATCCTTTTGAAGTGGCTTTCTGAACCGTTGACCCAATGAATATTATAAGACTACCATCCACATGAACTTTGAGAATCATCAACAGGTCAAGCTTTAGTGAACTGCAACAACAAACAACAACATACCTAGTGTAATCTCACAAAGTGAGGTTTGGGGAGGGTGGAATATACGCAGATCTTTCCTCTACTTTGCAGGTTGGGAAGCTTTAATGAAGTGATGTGAAAGTGTGGGGTGAACATCATGAACACCTTTGTTCTACACTTCCCATTGTGTAGAAATGCTGGTTAACATTCTGCTGTATATTGTGTGAGGCTTCTCATTATTCAACTCACTCAACACAGTGTTTTATTTTTCTTTTGAGCCCTCAACCTTGTCCTGTTTGAATAATAGGCTTTCTACTGATAAATGATAGTTGGGAGTGGTAGGAGTAAAATAGCACCAGAAAGAGATGTCAAGAGGGTACTAGTAATGGATCCTCTCCCCTTCATATTTTACATCCTATATCAGCAGCAACAATTTTCCTTGTTCTTTGGTTCTTCTGTTTCTATGAAAAAGTGTTGAGTCATCTTTTTTTTAATTTGTCATCCTAGCTTAGTTGATTAAGCCTTAGTTTCAATGGATTTGCATATCAGAGGAGTAAGCGAGGTTGTTGGAGAAGCTACTCCAGTTTTTCAGTTTATGTTTGGTTAGTTTCAGTAGGAAAAATATGATTGAGTAGGTTCTATTTAGTTAACTTGGGTTAATGTGAAGTTACTCATTCCATATGCTAGGTGCAAATAGTTTCCTGCCAGTATGGCATTCTTCTAAATTTTCCAGTTTAAAATCCTAGAGCTGTGTTCCTTATCTTGATATGTTCTAGTTCTATGCATTATGTAGAAGTCTCTTAGCTTACAAGTAGAGTGTTTTATATCTAACAGGGTTTTGCACTAGTTAGACTTCCTATGCCTTTCTTGTGAGGTTAATAGGGTGGATGATGTCAATGTGTTAGTGAGCAAGGAGCTAGTATTAGATCTTATCCGGAAATTAGTGAGACTCGATTCTTTAGATGCTTCTTTCTGAGTGCTATACCCCAATTTTATTTTTTTTTTAATTTTGTTTTTTGGGTGCTCAGTGCTTGTTTAATCACCTGGTCATGAAAAGTCTCAGTGGTCTACTATGTTACAACTTGAAAAAATTTACAGAACTCATTGTCTAAAGTATGGTTGAAGGCGATTTTGGTATTCTGTTCTTCTGTCCATGTGTAGTCATTTTCTAGTTATGTGTGACCTTTTTGAGGTATAGGCGAGGGTTTATCGCTCCTCTTGTCAACTTCATCTTTAGCTATCTGTCTTTATTCTTTGCCATCTATTCCAGGCATATATTCTTGTGTTTTGCCATCTATTCTTGTCTCCAATTCGAATCCACTTGCCTTCCCCTCTTGTCAAGCTTGTAGTACGGGGCTTTGCCTAATGCAGTTTGTTTATCTCTTCCATGTGGTTTGAGAGCTATTGCACATAATTGGGTTTTACTCATTTGTGCACCTAAAAGGATAGTTGCTGTGGGTTCCCATGTCATCAAAGTAAGTGTTGTGGAATTGAACATGAAGCTGTAAAGTTTCCTTTTTCCTCCGAGACAAGATGTCATTCCACCACCTTTTGGTTCTCATGCTGCCAGGTTTAAGTAGAGGTGTCGCCTGCTTTTAGCGGAAAGCTATGGATATCTTACTCTACAATTAAAGCAAGATGCGCGCTTTGCTACTTTACCCACTGAAAACAATCACTCTACCTACTCTTTTAAACTTTCTACCACTTGTGTCATTTCACCGACTATATTGTTGCTCATGTTATAACCCACTGAAAGCTCTTTTTTATCCTCCTATCTGATGGGTACTTACTTTTGGGGATTGGGATCTAACCCACTGAAAGCTTTTGCTTCATACGATGCAAGTTTCGTAGGAATTAAATTATGCCCCTAATAACATAATTTGTTAGTTTTGAAACTAAACGTTTAACTCTTATGACATACGTTTTGTAGGACTTAAGTTGGTATGACATAATTTGTGGTATATTATGATACAAAAATATAAATTTATGCAGAATGAAAATTATTTGTTATTTTGGTGTTATAGGTACTTTTGATTGCCTATTTTTTGCTTTAATGCTTAACGGTAAAAATTAAAGATCACCCCAAAATAGAAGTGCATTTGTGCGAATGATCCAACATGAAAACCCCCACAATTTGTAAAAACTATCAAATCTTTCTAAACACTTACATAGCCTTACCACTTGAGCAACTCATAGTTTATTACTAGATATTGAATTATTCTAGATTGTTGTATTAATAAACCATTATAAATAAATTTGTGCAATCATAAACTTTGAAATATATATAATTTTATGAAGATTTACTACTTCAAACAATAATAGATCTTACCTCTATCGGAATACACAACAATGATATATTTTTCACAGAGAATAAAATATCTATTTTATGGGGAGGAATGAAGAAATAATGTCCGGTAACTTAGTGTATGTACGATGGTATTTTAATAGTTATTACGAGGCATTATAGATTCAATTGGAAACTTAAAAGTAAAGATGTTTTGAAATATCAAAATATGATATACGAAAGAAGGCATAAATTGTAATAGTAAAACCTTTTCAACAAGAAGTCTCTTGTCATTTTGGTCTGAGGTGGTTAGACGCATTGTTTTTCCCATTTTTTCAAAGAAATGGAATCCACGACGAAATTACAAAAGTTAGGTGATGGACCACATCACCGATCAAAAAAGACCAAAAAGTAGACGTAACGGGGGAAAGGGAAAAAAAAAAGATTCTTACTTCCGCGTAATTACCGTGTCTGACAAGACGCGGTACATATTTCCCTCCTAGGATGAAAATGGGTTATGGGGATTAATGAAATTTTAATGGTTTTATAAAAAATTTATCGGCTTACCAGATTGTTTTAATTTTTAGTATTGGGTTATGGATAAGTCCCATTAAAACTATAATAATTTTCTATTTTATCCTTCATAAATATTAAATATTAATAATTTAACATCATGTGGTACTAAATCGATACTTGTTTGGTTTTCAATATATGACTCTTCGGTTGGAAAGTAAATTAGAATATAAGGTCAAATGTTGTATATTATTAAGTTTACATGCTCAATTGATTTGTTTGTTTTATTGTATTCCATCATATTGTGTCAAATGGTTAGACAAGTCATATATTTATTTTATGAGTATTTTCTTATTGGGCAAACCGAATCGAACCATTAAGGATCAAAAATCGCTAATTGAAAATCAATAAAAAGAATCTTATTGGTTTAACATATTTAAAAATTGAAAATCAATAAATCGAATCGATAATACATAAAATCAAATCGAATCAACCAAAATAAATAAAAATTTCTTATTTTTATTTAAACCTTCATCTAAAATAATTGGGGGTTCATCAGGACATGGATACCATTCATGTCACATATTTGAAATTATTTGATCTGTTCAAATATATCCATCAGTTACTAAAAAAAAGTATTTGTCATATCTGAAATTACAATTTTTAAATCACATGCTCAAACACTATTGATTTAATATTATATTTTTATAGAATATGGTGAAATCTCTAATTAATGTTCAAATAACTCTCTCAACCTCGTAACAGACATTTCATAATTTCGTACGGATTTGATTTCGTAAGTCTATCAAACAAAAACATGTTAACATAACAAGTACATCACACGCGTAATTTAAAAAAATAAAGAATTTTTTAATTTCATAATTTTATATTAAATTATATTAAATATATAAAAATGAGTTTTGATTTTATCATCTTAAATATGATTAAAATTAGGAGCGTGCAAAAATTAAATCGATCAATAAATAGAACTGGCAAAAATATTATTGGGTTATTAGGTTATCAAATTTTTAATGATTTTTTTTTAAATTATTAGATTAGTGGTTCGATATTAGTTTTTACTGTTGAGCTTTGGAATAAACCGATAATCAAATAAGATTATAATAATTTACTATTTTTTATCCTTCGTAAATATTAAATATTAATTTAATAATAATATGACACTATATCAATAATTTGTATATTTTAATATTGACCATGTTTAAGTGATTAGTTATCCACTTTAGTATTTTAGTTTGTAAACATAATCTTCGTACTCGTACTGTATCTGTTTTTTGTTAATGCAAATTATCATTGTCATTCTTATCGGGTAAATCGAAAATCAAATCGTTAAGAACTTAAAATTGATAAACCGTTAAAAATTATTTTAATATTTTTTTAGCATATTTGAAATATTAAAAATCTATAAATCGAACTGAATCATAATTAAAATTTTGCCAAAAAAATCTTTTTATTTTTTAAAATAGAAATATGACATCGTTGTTGGTTTAGACATTTGACCCACAACTCGCATTGACCGCGTCCATGTTGATCCACTTTACCACAAAACAAGGAACAAAAATTGGGTCGGAGTGATTAGCACAGCTATTTCTTCATGTCCATTGGCCATCAAACCTTAATACTCCCTCGCCCAAAATTCGGATCCTTCTTCCTCCCTTGCTCTCTGCTTTTCTCATCCATATTTTTAAATCCATAAAGCTCCAATTTCCCAAAATTTGTACGTCTGTTCTTGCGCCAAACTCCTCTTTTTCGTTTCTGTTTCTATAACAATGTCTTGGAAACTTCCTACTCCCTTTTCACCTTTTCCTCTTTTTTTCTTTATCACCGTGTAGGACATATTGTTGATATCTTGTACTTTGTTTGGACCCCCAAAGTTCATTCTGTATATATATATATGTACTTCATTGTCTCGTGAAAAAGAGCAAATTAAGAAGAACAAGTATGGAAAACTATTTGAATGAAAATTTCGGAGTGAAGCCGAAGCACTCGTCTGAGGAAGCGCTGAAGCGATGGAGGAGCCTTTGTGGTGTTGTCAAGAATCCTAAACGACGGTTTCGTTTTACAGCTAATTTATCCAAGCGTTATGAGGCTGCTGCAATGCGACGTACTAATCATGTACTTTCCTTCTCTCCCTCGGTTTCTCAGTTTACTCTTTCTGTTTTTCATTTTCCCTTGCCTTAGTAAAGCTGCCGCTATGTGAACCATCAAGTAGTCTTTTGTACAAATGTAGTAAAAAGACACTATACAATAGAACCTTTTCCTAAACCCGCACAGAGCGGAGATTAGTGGGCTGTGTTCATTTCCTTCCTGTTTTAATATAATTTGGGCCGTTTAAGGCCATGTCTCAAACCCATATAGGAACGGTGAGAGTCAACCATAGCCACATGAAAAGAAATCAACTACTCATAGGTGGCGGAGCCAGGACTGTATGAGGAAGTTCAAAAGATTTGAAAAAAATAGCCTAGTCGAAGGGGTTTGACATCTCACAAAGGGGTAGCTCCGCCCCTGCTACTCACTATGGTTATATGACTTGACACCTGTTGATATGACACATCCTCTTAGTAAAGTTTAAAATTTTAATTAGAGGTGTATATTATTAAACCTATCTAATTTATAATACTTGGAAACTCTAAATTTGACTATAACTACTACTTAATGTGGTTATTTATTACCAGGAGGTAGAAAGGAAAATATATAATAAAATGGTCTTGATTTGATCATAAATTGGATAAGTAAATTGAAACAATTATTTTTGCTATGGAGAAGTGGGAACCAAGTAATATGAGGTTGAGGGAGTAGCTTTTCTTTGTGTCGATTGACTCATTGCCCAGGTTTACTAGTGTAGTTTATCTCTCCTGTGTAGTTAGTAGGCTCTTTATACTGGAGCAAGATTTAACCTGTGCACACCTAAAGGATGGTCGTTGCAGGTTTCCTTGTCTAAATAAAATTGAATTAGAGTTTTCAGAGAGCTGCTGACCTTTTATTTCCCAGTGTCAATATTTATTTCTTCACTTTTATTCCTGTTTCAATCATCTTTATTTGTGCTGTTGGACTTGGCTCACCTTTTACATTAACATATTCTTAACATTCCTTCTATAGCAGCAAGGATCTTCTCAGGAGGAAATTCTAGTATTGAGAATGTAGAAAGCTATTGGTGTTTGATGGGATCATATTCTTATTTGTCATTTCTTCTTATAGTAGTTTGACTTGGTAATGTCATTTTAAGGACGAATACTTCTCTTGCCTGATTTCGTGTGAATTGTGATTGATAGTATTGAATTGGGATGCATTTGAATTTGCAACAACATGGTGATTTGATTGAGTTGGGGATGCATTTATATATGCTTCACCAATCTCATATGGTAAAACCAGGTTAATGTGGCTTAGCCTTCTTTTTTATGTGTTCCAGGAGAAACTGAGGGTAGCAGTTCTGGTTTCAAAGGCTGCATTTCAGTTTATACAAGGTGAATTTTCTTTTTTCCTTTTCCTTTCTGTCTAATTATCCCTTAAGATGTTCTTATATTAATTCTTCGTAATGGCAGGCATGCAACCAAGTGATTACAGTGTCCCAAAGGAAGTTGAAGCTGCCGGTTTTCAAATTGATGCTGACGAGCTAGGATCTATAGTTGAAAGCCATGATCTGAAAAAAGTGAAATTTCATGGAGGAGTGGATGGGATTGCAAATAAGCTGGCCACATCATGTACTGATGGGCTATCTACTGATAATGAAACTGTCCTAACTCGTAGACAGGAACTTTTTGGAGTTAATAAATTCCAAGAAAGTGAAGCTCGGAGCTTTTGGTTGTTTGTCTGGGAAGCCCTTCAAGACATGACTCTCATGATCCTTGGTGTGTGTGCTTTTGTTTCTCTGATTGTTGGCATTGTAATGGAGGGATGGCCTGTAGGGGCCCATGATGGTCTTGGTATTGTAGCTAGTATTTTGCTGGTGGTCTTTGTTACAGCAACAAGTGATTATCGTCAATCCTTGCAGTTCAGAGACCTTGACAAAGAGAAAAAGAAGATATCTATTCAGGTCACTAGGAATGGATACAGACAAAAAATGTCCATATATGATCTAGTTCCTGGTGATATAGTTCATCTCGCAATAGGAGATCAAGTCCCTGCAGATGGACTCTTTCTTTCAGGATTTTCTGTTTTGATTGATGAATCCAGCTTGACTGGAGAAAGTGAGCCAGTAATGGTCAATGCTCAGAATCCTTTTCTTCTTTCTGGAACCAAGGTCCAAGACGGTTCTTGCAAGATGTTGATTACAACAGTTGGTATGAGGACTCAGTGGGGGAAACTGATAGCT
This sequence comes from Solanum medicagineum, assembly GCA_026153255.1. Lineage (NCBI taxonomy): Eukaryota > Viridiplantae > Streptophyta > Magnoliopsida > Solanales > Solanaceae > Solanum > Solanum medicagineum. Next base: position 8,063,496 of record JAPFFP010000046.1, read on the forward strand.
ACTCTCAGTGAAGGTGGAGATGATGAAACTCCATTACAGGTTAAACTGAATGGCGTGGCAACAATCATTGGAAAGATAGGCCTTTTCTTTGCTGTTGTGACTTTTGCAGTGCTCTTGCAAAAAATGTTTGGCCGAAAACTGCTAGAGGGATCCCACTGGAGCTGGTCTGGGGAAGAAGCTAGGGAAATCTTGGAATACTTTGCCATTGCAGTTACCATTGTGGTTGTTGCAGTTCCTGAGGGACTTCCCCTGGCTGTGACCTTAAGCCTTGCTTTTGCCATGAAAAAGATGATGAATGATAAGGCACTTGTCCGCCATCTAGCAGCTTGTGAGACAATGGGATCAGCTACAACCATCTGTAGTGACAAAACTGGTACACTAACAACCAACCGCATGACTGTAGTGAAAACATGCTTCTGTATGAATGTCAAAGATGTGAGCAAATCAGGTGATGCATCTGCACTTTGTTCTGAAATACCAAATTCTGTGCTCAAAACTTTGCTGCAGTCGATTTTTAACAACACGAGTGGAGAAGTTGTAGCTACCAAGGGCAAGAAGCGTGAGATGTTGGGAACCCCAACTGAGATTGCTATATTGGATTTTGGTTTAGCACTTGGTGGAGATTTCCAAGCAGAACGACAAGCAGGAAAGCTGCTGAAAATTGAGCCGTTCAACTCTACTAAGAAGCGGATGGGTGTAGTGCTTGAGCTTCCTGAAGGAGGTTTAAGGGCTCATACCAAAGGTGCTTCAGAAATTATTTTGGCTGCCTGTGACAAAGTAATCAACTCAAATGGTGACGTGGTTTCCTTGGATGAAACATTAAGAAATAATCTTAATGCCACCATTGAGCAGTTTGCTACTGAAGCTCTTCGTACCTTGTGTCTTGCCTACATGGATTTGGAAAACGGATTCTTTCCTGATGATGCTATTCCACTTTCTGGGTACACTTGCATAGGAATTGTTGGTATAAAGGATCCCGTTCGTCCTGGAGTCAAGGAGTCTGTTGCACTTTGTCGTTCAGCAGGCGTAACTGTTCGGATGGTCACTGGAGATAACATTAATACTGCAAAAGCCATAGCCAGGGAATGTGGTATACTGACAGATGACGGTATCGCCATTGAAGGACCAGTTTTCCGGGAATTGAGTCAAGAGGAAATGCTTAAAGTGATTCCCAAAATTCAGGTAACTATAGTCATTTTGGTTCACTAGACAATTAAGTCATTATTGCAGGAGAAGCCTTCTGGAAAACTTCCACCCTAGTTATGATTTCTCATTGAAGACTACACTCTTTTTACTTCTTCAGGTGATGGCTAGGTCTTCTCCACTAGACAAGCACACATTGGTAAAGCAATTGCGGACAACATTCAATGAAGTCGTTGCAGTCACTGGTGATGGAACCAATGATGCTCCTGCACTTCACGAAGCAGACATTGGACTTGCAATGGGCATAGCTGGAACAGAGGTGAATACAATAATTTCATTCCTTTTTAGTTCATTTCAACCTCAATCCCCTTACTTGGATTCTTTATGTACCCAATTCTCATTGCATGAGGTGGTTAAATGCACAATCAATACGGTAGGACTGTAAATAGGAAGCAGGAGCATTAAGTGACTGCGTTCTTTTGCATTTAACTGGTTAGATCATTTTCTCTAAAAGATTCTAATGCTCGCAACAACTGCCCAAGGATATTTTGTTTTCCTAGTGACGGAATTCGAGGACTATTACCTGACAAAAGAATTTCATGAAAAATAAGATGCGAATATGCATCTCTGACAACAAAAAGGAAAAGAATTATGTCCCACTTAGCTGTTCAGCTTCTAAGACCACCAACTCTACATTGCAAAGTTTTCCAGATCACACGATTAGATTGAGATGTAACATCATTGACCTTCCCCGACTTTTGGTTTTAGGTCGCCAAAGAGAGTGCAGATGTTATCATACTGGATGACAACTTCTCCACAATTGTTACAGTAGCCAAATGGGGACGCTCAGTCTACATAAACATTCAGAAATTTGTTCAGTTTCAGCTGACAGTTAATATTGTTGCATTGGTAGTTAACTTCGCTTCAGCTTGTGTGACAGGTCAGGAGCCTTTTCCCCTTGTTCTACCATTCCGTTTTTTCTGTTTTTGAGTTAGTCATATTTGCTGAATAGCCAATCATTATTGTGTTTTTTGGGAACTATGCTTCAGGTAGCGCTCCCCTTACTGCTGTTCAACTTCTATGGGTCAACATGATCATGGATACCTTGGGTGCACTTGCTTTAGCAACAGAGCCCCCTAATGATGAACTAATGAAAAGAGCACCAGTAGGGAGAAAAGGAAACTTTATCAGCAATGTCATGTGGAGGAATATCTTGGGCCAATCTTTATATCAGTTCTTAGTTATATGGTTTCTACAAGCATATGGGAAAACAATATTTCGTCTTGATGGCCCGGATGCTAACCTTACCCTCAACACAATTATTTTCAACTCATTCGTCTTCTGCCAGGTAAATTATAAACATTTTAAAAGTTTAGTGGAATTGTTTGGTATCTGGTATTGGCAAGCTTCAGTGGTATATCTTACACTGGTTCTAAATGCAGCTTTTCAATGAAGTGAACTCCCGCGAGATGGAAAAGATTGAGGTTTGGGAAGGCATGCTGGATAACTACGTATTTGTGACAGTTATCGGTGTAACTCTCTTCTTCCAAATCATCATCATTGAATATCTGGGAACATTTGCCAACACCACTCCCCTCTCATTTTTTCAATGGTTCGTAAGTGTATTTTTCGGGTTCTTGGGCATGCCAATTGCTGTACACTTAAAGAAGATGGAGCTATGAAGTTCATAGTGTCCAATCTTTTGTACAATCAGTTGAAGGAAAAGCTGTTCATAGTAACTCGTTCAATGTGGTAGAAAAAAGACCTCTTTGGCCCAACTAGGAGGAAAAGAAGTGTCAAATCTTGGTGCATTGTAGCATCACTAACACAGTTGTAAGATACCAATTCCCTGGTTTCTCTTTGTATTGAAGAGACAAAAGGAGGTTAGGATATCATGCTCAAGTTTGTAAAGCAACTTCTTGTAGTTCACATCAATGCATAGAAACAGTGCTGCTCCTTCAATCTGTTACTTCATGAAGATAGTTTTCACCTTAAGCTTTGGTTCTTTTTCGTCTTTACTTTACGTTAAATCTGCTTAAAGGATTTCTGATTAACCTGAGCATTTAGTTATACTGTAAGAACCTATGGTTGTTGACTTTGTGTCTACTTATGATACTTGAATTGGTAAATCCTCTAGTTTGAAACTTTTCTTCTCAGCACATTAGGGGGGTGTCCATGGTTAAGCTTGACTGAGTTATATTAAAGAAATTTATACCATATTAGTTTTTTGGTTGCTGTATTTTATAATGACAATTAGGCAATAATCAACTACTCCTAAGAGTTCGAGGGACTAAAAAAAAATTAATCAAAGGTTAAATGAACTGATTTATATAGCTATAACTGAAGGACAGTAATGCATATTTGATACATAATTTTTGCCATTTGGTAGCAGAGAGAAAGGGAGACTTAACCAAGAACTAAAAACTAATTCAATCCATCTTTGTTGTTCAGCTTGGCACAAAACAAGGTAATAATGTTGCAAGTTGTTCCTCTTTCATTCAAGAATATACGAGGAAATTTCTTAAATAGCTAAAAGGTGAAAGACAATTACGTATTACATATCTGGTTGGAATTTTCTTTTAAAAATACAAATTGGACTCTTAACTTAATTAATCATGATTATTGTATCTGATTAGAATTTTTTTACAAAAAATAGGACTTCTGTCGAATCAAGAATAATAAATGTAACTTCATAAATAAACATATTAGAAAAGCACAAATCAAATGTATATATACACACACAAACGATTGAAAATATTCAAATAAGTAAATGTATACAATTGCTGAAATTATATAAATAATAGTTGGAATGTATACTTGCTGATAATATACAAATACAAAAGAAAACATATATATAACCGTTGAAAAATAGATAGACGAGGTCTAAAAAAATAAAAAAAAGCCACAATAAATATTGATATGCTAAATCCATAGGTTTGTATACAACATAATATGAAATATACTGATAGAAAGGCAAATCACAAAAAATATAAATAAATTATAAAAGTACCTCGACAATACTGAAACTATACAAATAGCAGCTGGAGCATATACTTGTTGATGATATATAAATATAAAAGAGGTTATATAATTATTAAAAATATACAAATAAAGTCTAAAAAATTAAACAATAATTATTGATATGCTATATTCATACATATGCAACATAATATGAAATGTGTTGATAGAAATACAAATCATGAAAAATAAACAAAATAAATTATAAAAAACCTCAATTTCTTTATCATCGTCTTGGTCCATTGACCCAGTAACATCATTTCCTTCTTCAAATGTTTAAAAATATACAGAAGTTATTGCATTTTCGTAGCTTTTCAGGATATGAAACTCACAAAACCAATAGTAAAAGAAAATAATTTAGTTGTATTTTTTGTTTATCTTTTTTCTTTTGTTTGATAAAAAAATTATTTTATTTATCAAAATAATATGTAAAACACAAATTATTTACAACTCATTTACAGTAATCCAGTTATCTTTCTTTTCTTTTGATTTTCAATTAAAATGGTATGCATTAATTAACCTCATGTGTAAGTATTATCTTTAATTACTTTGCAAAATCCATAGTTTTAACGCTTTTTCATTAATGGAACTTCTATCCATAATTGGTATGTAAGTTGTGAATACAACTATCAAAATAGGCTTAGCTCATGAGGCTGGCTCAACTTCATTTATTATTAAGGTAAAGTTGGGATATCATTTTTCAAGTTCATTTAGAACTAGAGCTTATAAGCCTAGCCCAAATAAGCTCTTGACACTTGAGGATTGTTCGAGGTCGGGCTCGGATCGACCTGCGGGCTAAAAGTATTATTTAGTTTTGGATTAAAATAACTAAAGTGGTAAGATACAATTGTTTTTTTTAGTTTATGAGTTTGTTTCTTTTTAGATTTTGTTCTTTTTTACTTATTTATCAAAAAAGATTATTGTTTTTTCTTAATTGTAGGATGACTCAAATTCACGATCTATGTTTGTCATATTTGATTTGAAAATTTTCTCATTTCTTAATGTTAGATATTTCAAATATGATTTTGTAACTGAGAACACTATTAATCATCTGTATAATGCATATTGTGATTGTAATTATTATGTTCTTTCATATAATTTTGTTAGACGTGTTAAAAATTTAATATATTGACAAAAATTTAAGTTTGAATTAAGATTGAAAAGAAAAAAAATTAATTAAAAAAAAGCTCACCTTGCCCCATCTCGCAACCATTCTAAATTTGGATTGAATTGGCCATTTCAAGGCCTTTCAGATGAAGGACCGACCTTTTAGCCCTTCAAATTCTTGGCCTGTGAGACTTGGATTGGATGGAGATTGGGTTAGTCCGTTTTGACAACTTTAATTCTCAAATAGACATTTATCCTCTCCTTTTTGTACTAGCCATTCAAATATCTCTTTTATTAATAACACTTTTTATCTTTAATTGATATGCCTCTGTATTTAGTTTAGTTTAGTAAATTGAATTGTGGCAGCTTCAGCATAAAATTGAATTGTCATACTTTGTTACTGTAAAAGATAGTTATAGCTAAAATCTTTTTAAACTGTATGTTTTATAATGTTAAAAGTAAGACTTGTTACCAGCTATAAAGTTAAAACCATTCTACATGTACCAAGATCATAAAATTTTATTTTATCACATAGAAGCTAAGTTATTATGAAGTGTTCATGGTTTGGATAAAAATTAAATCGAATCAAACAAATTATGAATATTTTTTATGCAAAAAATGCAGCACTTAAATAAAATGAATAAAGTATGAAGTGACTTTTATTTATGCAACAATATTAGTAATTTATGCACTATTTAATACATTGGACTAGTCAGAACTTAAATATTGGGGTTTTAGTAGAAGATTTATAAAATATAAATAGCACGAAAATAATTCATAATTTTTTTTCAACGATGTTGTCTATTTTCCTCATTTGAATGATTGTTTATTCTATTTTTGTATATGAATAATACATAATCGATTCAAATCGAAGCAAAATTGATCACAATCAAACTGATAAACATATAGCATTATATTTGATTTGCTTTGATTTTAATTATTTAAAAATTAATTAATTTAAATTCAATTTTGATCAATAATAGACTCAAATGGATCGTGACCACCTAGCTACAATGGCTAACATTCGTTTTCCAATCGCCCACATATAACCTCACCTTTTTTTAAATTAAAAAAAAAAAAAGGATCTTTGAGGAAAAAAAAAAAGAAATGGATGTTGTGGGTTACTTTTTATTAGGAGCACCAAGTAGGTAAAATATTGACTGAGGAATAATCTCATTTTTTACTGATGCAGAGAAAAGAGAGAGATAGAGAAATGGATTGTTGAGTAACATTTATTTTCAGTTAATTTGTCGGACTTTGTTTAATTCTCAATACTCTTTGGAGTATGTTCTATTCTTACAACCTCAAAAGTTATTTTTACAATATGACAGACTCCAATAGAATTTGAGCATAGGTGGAGTTTCCACCATCACTATCCTTGGAATGTATAATGGAGAAAGAAGGATAGCTCAATCCTGCCTCAATATTATGGAGCAGTTCACATGTTGATGAACAATGAGCCCAATCTCCATGTTTGTATAGCCAAGGCCACACAAATATTGAGTGTAGTATGGGATAGATTTCATAAATTAACCCTACATTACTTGCTTTGGATGGATTCACGTGGCCAAAATCGATGACAAACACATCAACTGGTAATTTCCTTTCAACAAGTATAGGCTGACCCCCATGGTTGGTTTGATCAACTGTAATCATAATTGCAAATTCAATTGTAGTTGGAGACCAATTCGAATGTGCAATTTTGAGCACACTTAGATGGGGCAATATATTGAGATGATGTTGAATATAACATTTGTGTTGACCAATGAAAAAGTATAGGCAACAAGAATATTCATTCCAGGGCTAATAATGTTAGGCTTTAATATGCCTGGACCTTGGATGAAAAATATGGTGCATCCTTAAAGAATATTTTTGTTCCTTTGAAATCAATTCCCGCCTTGGCTGTGGATGATGAGCTAATATAGGCCTTAATCTTTTCTTCAGCATAGCCCAAATTAGTTACTGGAATGACATGAGCAACTTTAGAAATCGTATCACCAAGGATCTCTGAATTGAGGGCAACACCACTAGCCATTTACAATCACAAACCACAATTTTTCCTTTAACATCAATGCCTTTCGATGATCCTGGAATACATTCGGTAATCTCTTGACACTATTTGATAGGTTATACCAATAGAAATAAGGTGCAAGGGAAGTCTTTAGGTTGGAAGAGTGTATGTTCATCATATGATTTTCCCATTTCTCAGCACATGTATTGCTATTAACTTTCTATCATGTGTGCTAGCACCAACAGTGAGAGTCTAAGTAACGTAGCGATGTTGGACCACTGTTACCAGCAAACTTGACAACAATAATATCCTTTTGCATTGCGGCGAAAGAACCAATGGCAATGCTATCATCATAGAACTTTAAAGATGGAAAGCCAAGGGAGACATAAATCACGTTCACTCCATCATCTATTGCAACACCCATCACAGCCAATACAACATCATTTGGACAGCCAAGCAGGACACACATCTTATACATAACAATATGGGCAAGTAGGGCCATTCCAGCTGATGTGACATTGGCATTGCCGAACACATTTGCCTTATCAACAAAGTTTCTCGAAGCAGTGCTTGAAGTATGTGTGTTATGGCCTTCCTTATCAAATGGCGGATTAGCAGAGACACTCAAAAAGTTTCTTGCATCGATGAGTTTTTTGTTTCAAGTTACATTTTTCGTAAACTCGCTTTTTCTTTTATATCTTGTCGATGGAGGTGACATATTGTCGTGTAAAGAGGGATGATCTGGTGTAATCCTCGAGTCTACAACCTCGATAATCACGCCCCATCCATAATTGAATTCTTTTCAAAATCAGAAACTTTGTTGCAATCCCAATAAGTTGGGAGTATGCATGCAGGGACAGAGCTACGTGAAGCTCAGGAGGACATTCGAATCTCCTTTAATTTACACCGTATATCTGATTATCTGACTATATATATTAAAATGAACCCCTATAATAACTACATAAGGAAGTAACTTAGTGGCAAAATGGTTGATTTTTAACCGTTGTTGTCCTGATTCGAATCCCTTTACCTGCAATATTTAATCCTTTATTCTTTTTACCTTGAAAAGGTAGGTGGACGTAGATTTTGGGCTCAAAAATCCAACCCAATAAAAAACTTCATTGTTCTTGGATTCAATTAAAAAATTTATTAATTATTGTTATTCATTATTTTTTTCTTTATGTAATTTTTATTTTTTAATTTGTCTTTGTTTTAATTTATTAGCCACATTTTTTTAAATGTTTTTGTCTTTTATTCTTCTAATTTATATTGTCTATTTTATTTCTACATAACTCTCTTTTCATATACTAATACGAAGAAACTCTTTTAAAAATGATGAATTATTATTAAATTAAAATTAAATTAGAAAAAATATTATATAAATAAAAAGTAAATTAAAATTAATTGAATGAAGAAATTGAAAATTCGTGAATATCTATCCTTTTAACAAAATTTATTTAATTGAATTCTTTCTTAATTTCATAGTATTTCTTTCTTATTTTTATCAAATTCAATTCTAAAGAGATGAAAACTAAGCTAAAAGATTTAATATCTTCATCACTACAATCAAAGCGGGTTATAAATACTTATATAAAAGGTTACCCACCTTTCTCCAGTTTGTTGTATACAAACATGGGCATGATGATGGTATCACATGTAAAAGTAAACTAGAAGTTTACTAGAATAAAGATCAGTTGGCATGACCGATTGACCATACCGGTTCAAATATGATGCAAAAGTAATTGAGAATTCACGTGGTTATATATTGAAGAAACATAACATTCTTCAAGAATTCTCTTATGTTGCTTGCGGTGGCAGTGTCAGGATTTACATCAAGGGGTATCAAATATAAAGGACTAAGCACACAAATAAACTAACATCAAAGGGTGTCAAAATACAAAGTAAAAAAAAAAAAAAAACACAGTAGTTATTTTTTGTTTAAATGCTAATTAAAGAAGAAAGAAAAAATGCATCAATTTTTTGGAAAAAAATGCTAAAATATTAAAGTAACCTTAGATAGGTTCAAACTTTGGACGTCAAGTAGGAATGTTGCACCCCTCAACCACTAAGCTATTTCTTCAGCTTGTATCAAAGAGTGTTAAATTTAATAAATACAGGTATAAAATCAAAATTTGATTTATCTACACATTTTCGACAAAGGGGTATCGCTTGACACCCCTCGGCAAAGGCTAGATCTGCTCATAGTTGCTTGTACTTATGATGAAATGGTTACTGTACCATCTAAGGTTGGGATCATATCCCTTGAAATTTCAGAACATATATAAAGGTGAATGTGGGCCCATTCACTTGTCATGTGGACCCTTTGCACCTATATAATAGTTGCATCTATGAGATGGTTACATGTGTTTTTTTTTTATCAATTTACAAATTGATTTTTGTAAGGTTGTTTGCTGGAATTGTTAAATTAAGAGCACAGTTCCAAATTATGAAATCATGTTGATAATGCTAGTTGATTTAGTAGAAATTGTATGTCTCCAATTATAGCCAAAATGCTGGGTACGAGAACAAAACTCTCAAATGAGATTCGGTATGAGATTAGTTCATTTAGCATGTATGAATACATGTATGCACCAAGCCAACAAGATTACCCCATCATGATTGGTTCAGGGTCATAAATCAAATAATTTCTATCTAAATTTTGATGTGCAATATCTGATTTAATTGTTCAGCCACACAAAAAGATGGATCCCCAAATAAGATTGGGGTGAATGTTAGATTTTTCAACATTAGGAGAATGATGATTGGTAGTTGAAATTTATGAGTGGGATGAATTATCTAGATCTTCCTTAAAAAAATGTGAACTTGAAGTTGAAGAGATAATTCATTTACATAATGTTGCAAATCAATTCAGGTAAATTTGTGACCCAATTGAAGGATAGAGTTTATGATACGCTTGAAACGTGATAGACCAACTGATTTCAAATGTAAAACTCCTGAGAAAGGAGAGGAACAAATGATCAATATGGTCATAATAATAAGGCAAGTGTTTTAAAGGAGCACAATGACATAACATTTCATAAAATCTTGGTAAAGGTTCAAATACTTAAAATGATAAAAAATGAAGAGATCTCAATAAGTTATGTCATATTGGAATTGAGTCAAATGACACCAATGGTATGTTTGATTTGAAGTAGCATTTAATGCTATAAATGGTGGCGAGGATTTTGAATGCAAATTTGTCCCATAGTATAGACAGATAAATGATTGGTCAAATAAAATGCACTATTCAACTATATTTTATTTTACTTAGGAAAATGATGTTATAGACTAATACTTTATAAATGAAGATATAATGTCTGTGGGGTACAAATGAATTATTATGCCAAAGTATAATCATACAATATAAAGTATGATTTATACTTTGGGGCATAAAGAGTTTTCGCAAAGGTCCTGACATTATGAAATAGAGATATATTCTCTAGTGATGAATGCAATGAGACTTGTTTCATTTTGGCAATAAATAAAATACTTGAATATGTGTGATGAATGATTATCATATCTAGCTAGACGATGAAGGTTATATGAAAATTCTTCAAAGGATTTAAAAGATTTTAAAGTGATTCCATTAATATCCCAATGGTAGATTGCTTAGAATAAACAATGATCAATTCTGAGTTTATAAAAGTGATTGAAAAATATTGTGTATTAGTGCAATCAGTGCACTTATAGATTGCTGGTTATGCAAAAGCTAGAAGATTATTACATAACAAAAGTTATGTGAGGATATTGTCATATTATCATTCAAGTTATGCAAGTGACTCAACATAGCACGATGTGTAATTTTCTTTGATCAGAAGAGACGAGCTTAAAAAAATGGAATGATCAATCTTTCGAGTTGAAAATCATGAATTATGCATATATCAAATATTTTTTTAATCTATGTAAAGCTTGATCTCAAATTGGTTTTTGTTTACATGTGGAAGCACAACAATATCTTGGTATCCAATGAATCAAACACTAGCAGCCACTCCTTCAAATCATGCAAAAATAATAGGCATCCATGAAGCAAGTAATTGATTACTTTTTTCAACCATCATATACGAAAATAATGTTGCATGTATAACTCAATTGAAGAGAGGATATATCAAAAGGGACTGGACAAAGCATATTTTTTTTCTCATATGATCTTTAACAAAATGGTGAGATAGAAGTTCAACAAATCCGTTCAAGTAATAATCTTGCCGATTTATTCACTAAGGCATTGTCGACGTTGACATTTAAAAAGTTATGATATAAGATTGAAATGCGTCATCTCCAAGATATCAAATAAAGTTTTCATCAGGAGGAATATAATATGCGTTGTACTTTTTTTTTCTTAACCAAAATTTTGTCTCATTGGGTTTTCCTGGTGAGTTTTTAATGAGGCAACACTTAAGGCTTATTACAAGATATATGTACTATTTTCTCTTTACTATGTTTTTTCTGACTTGATTTTTCTTAGTAAGGTTTTAATGAGGTACATTTGTAACTCCCGACAAAATTGTCAAACTAACCCTACAAGAGAGATGTGCGCATAACGGGTCCTTCCATTCTTCGATGGAAAATTTGAGGCCAGGTTTGCGATCAACATGAAATGAAAAAGTGATATCGATTGATTTTTAGAGTAACCAGATCAAAAGATAATTTTCGAAGCGAAAACGCGAACCAATGAGGGTGCGCGGCAGGTGTGCGAAGCGCACCTCCCGCAGACCAACACTTGACTTTTATTTCAAAAAATTTCTACGGGATTAGAAATCTCGTTTGAAGAATTTTTGACGAAAAATATTGAAAATAAACCTTGTCCGCATCGCGGACCCCATGTCCCGAGACGGACTTTTTTCGAATTTTGTGAGAGGCATTCTAGACCTTTTCAAATCCCTTCTAAACTTAATATATAATCAAAATGGGTCATTTTAATTAAAACATATTCTAAGTCCCTTTTAAGCTCTTGAAAAAAACTAGGGCTAAAGAAAAGAGGAGAGAACCTAGGGCTTTCAAGTATTCGACTGTGATCTGTTGAGTTGCATTTGTTCTTAGATTTCTAGGTATGTAAGGCTACCTAAAATCTTATTTTCGTGCCTAATCTATATCCCTTGTCAAGAATTCTAGTCAAGAGTCGAGTCAATTTCATTCCTATGATTTTATGGAGAAAATACAGAACTTTATTATGAACTCCTTGTTATTTTATCTTTATCATGCTAAGAATTTCAGTGTTGAGTACATCCTTTTAAATTCTTGAAGTATTACTACAATTACAAGAACCCTAATTAGAATCAAGAATTATTTTTCATATTATGTTTTACTATTATACTATTGTCAAGTTAAGCTTTGGATGATGACATTATGTTCATATAGTTATGACTCCATGAAATTCATGAAAGGTTATTCAGTTCAAAGTTTGAGTTGACTAAAGAAACACTTTAGCATGAGTTATACAAATAGTCTATTTACTACACTATCTTTTGAGCATAACATGTCAGATTTAAAAGAGTAGTTCAGTAAGTTAAGGTATTTTGCATTACTATTCATCATGCATAAGTTTCAGACTTTGAGAAAGCATTACTAGTTATGAGAAAGCATTAGTAGTTTTGAAAAAGAAAGAACTAGTTTATAGAAAATATGTTGAGCCAAGGCTCCAAGTAATAGATTTCCAATTTTCCCCTAAAGTGGGACATTTTTTTACAGTTAATGAGCACAGTGCATGTTTTGGGAGTAGTATTGAGCACCGATGTGGGCATGAGTTTAAATAACTCCAACTCATAAACTATGTAGCCACCATAGGATAGAAGTGTACTAGATGTACAACTCCTCATACGCCACTGAGATGACACAATTTACATAGATCCCCTTACTTTGTCACTTACCCCGGCAAAGTATGGGATGACCTTGTCAATGTAGGCCAGTATGTTGTATCACGAAGCTCATAGTGACGGTTGTCGGTTAGAGAAACTCTCCAAGCTATAGCATATATTATTTTTAGACACAGATAGAATTGTATTTACTTATGCATTAAATCAAATATTTTGCTATAATGCATTACTTATGTTATTGAATTATGTTCAGCAGTAAGCCTATAATTTTGACCATTAAATCCTATGTTTTCCTGTTTTGACCATTCTACATACTGTACATTTCACGCACTAACGCCTTTGGCGCTGCATCATTTTATGACGCAGATTCAGAAATGCACATGATAGCAAATATTCAGTACGACAGCTTTCTATAAGCAGTTGGTGAGACCTCTTCTCTTTCAGAGGACTCTAGTTATTTAGTTATGTATTTTATTTTACAGTGAGGTAGCCGTGGGTCTTGTTGCGATACCTATCTTCGGTATAGTAGAGGTTTTTTAGTGATTCAATCTAGTGTAAGGACTCGGATATTTGTACTACTTCATTGGAGCATAAGAATTTTATTTTGCACGAAATTTGGACGAAGTGACGTCACAAGGGAGACACACGGTCAGTGTGATGAGCCGTGTGGACCTCAGTGGCACAACACTTGGCCTTAATTTTGAGTGTGTGGCCTTGGAGTGGAGTTTCGGGCTAAGGCACATCACATTTGGACCCCACACGGGCCGTATGACACTTCACGAATCATACGGAGGGTCGTTTACTGTCCTTGAGCTTGGAACACCAACGTGTGAAGCAAACTAGTGGGACACGACCACCTTCACAGGCCTTTTGAAGGTTCACGGACCATGTGCCCGTCCTTGTAGCTCCGGAATGGAAGATTTTTCTAAGTATGGACCACGTCTCATAACCTCGTCATGAAGATATTTTCCAAGTATAAGGATATGACCCGTGTCACGAATCGTGTGACATCACATGGGCTGTGTAGCCCCAGTATAGCTAACTTCATGAAATTTTCTAAGTATGGGATCTTCAAGCTCTAGTTAGGTTCATTTTCAAGCCTTTAATTCAATCTTATTTATGTTGTTTAAGGCTATCATGGGTCTCCTACATCAAGCGAAGTTCAAAGGAATTCCATTGGCTAAATTTCTCACTAGTATCGATAGAAGGGTCAACTTTAAATGGTCATATCTCTTAGCATAAAATGAACTGGTTGGACCACGACCTATCAAATGCAAGCTCTTTGAATTAGCTTTCCCATGCACATAGTTTCACCTTTTTTAGAGTTCGGATAAAGAAGTTATGTCCATTTTTGTAGAACTCGTTTGTGTAGGGGTATATACAAGTTTTTCTTTTTAATTCTGTTTCATTAATTGCATGGCCGTAAATTTGGTCATTTCTATTAGTCTTTTGGGATCTCCTATGCTATAAAATGACCTTCTGAAGATCTAAAACCCTATTCACATTATTCACATTCATCCTCTCTCATTCAAAAGACTCTCTCATATCCTCTCAAGAGTTCTTGAAGATTTTCAACTTGGGAATCAAGAGAAATTCAATTCTTCTTCAAATTCTTTTGGGTTTTCATCATCTTGGTGAAGGTATGTGGTTTTGATCCTTGATTTCCTTTCAATCAAGGAAATCCAAATTATTTTCAAGCAATTTCATGAATTTCTAGCTTACTTTAAATTGGAGTTTTGAATATTATGATTTCTTAAATTCAACTACTGTGTGGGTTATGTTTACCCATTGATTTTAACCTGATTTTTGTTATAAGAATGACAAATTATATTGAGTTTATGAAATAATGACTATGCATGTCTCCTTTCAAGGCTTGTTTATGTATGAGTGATCTTATTTAAGATTTAAATGTGGATTTAATTATGTTTTTACTTCAGTTTCATATTATGTTGTTGATTTTAGATTGAATATCAATTACCCATACTATTCTCACATCATTTATACCATATGAGTTCCTCACATGAGATGTTTATGAAAATAATGAAGTGGATTTATCCCAATTATGACTTATGATATGATTTGATACAATATTGGTTATGACAAGAATGTGATCACATATATATTTAAGACTATAGCTCATTGAGCAAATTATAGGTGTTTGCACCACTATGTGTAAGGGAGCATCAATTGAGGTTTGAGTCGGAGTGGGCTATCCCCAAAGGTCCATACTTATCTCTCAAGAAGGTGCTCTAAGGAGATATCCATATGCATAAAAGTATGTCGTGAAGAAGGTTTTAGCTTTTTAGCCTATTATGCATGAATATGAAGAATGCGATTTGGCCTTTAAGCCTAAGAATGCATATAATGATTTGAAAGTCTTATGCCTCCTTTACAAGCAGGTATATATATGTATTCTAGTGGGATGACGACCAAGCACCGATGGATTGGATGTCCGCGTGGACTATCCCCAAGGGTCCATACTCCTTTCCTTGAACTATGTGCCTAACATAGGATTATGTTTATGCCCTAAGGGGAAAACTATGTTAAGGATCTGCCTTTGGCAAGTAGGTCACTTTTTATCGTTGTGGAGGAGACAATGGGGTTCCAAGGCATAACTCACTTGGTATCATGTCAGTTACGATCCCATCCTCAATATATATGAAGTATTTCCGCATTCATGCATAATGAATTTCATAGCATCTTGTTATATTTACATTCCTTGCTATATATTCTTTCTATATTTTATGCCCTTGCCATCTAACATTGTATGCAGATTTTGGTAAGTTATATGCATTACATCTCGCATACTTAGTACATTCAAACATACTAACGCATGCTATTGCCTACATGATCTCACCACGTAGGGACCGAAGAACATAATTATCCACCATATGACGTCTAGCTTGGGATTCAAGTTTTACTGGTTGTGGTGAGTCATATCTTCCAAGGACGAACCACCCTTCCTCTACCCATGGTACTTTATCTATTTCATTTCCTTAAGGGTGAGCTCGGGGTATTTCTTAGCCCTTGTCCTATCTTATGACTAGAGGCATTGTTGGATATCTTATAGATTCAGGTCAGATCTATGTGTTATGTGTTGTATTTGAACCTTATGATCATGGTTATTCTTTGGATATGAATATTATTTATTGATTATGGGAATCATAATGTATATATATGTATGATGTGGAAATATGGAAGATCCTAAGTCCCGAATTCCCCCATAGTGTGAGTCATACTTACTTGCCCCTTAGTCATTATGTGCCAGATGCTACATGAATCCATACTAATCCCTTTTCCTAAGATATCACTATAGCGTGAGTCCTACTTTTCCGTCCCTTAGAACTATATGTTTAATTTTGAATACGCTTACAAACCGATGATGTGAATTTAGATACTTTGAGGCTTGTTTTGGAACGCTCTGGTTTCCATTCGTCATGTCACTCCTAAACCCCAGGTCCAGGTCGTGACCAAGATGTTATTAGAGCATTAGGTTTCTAAATGGTCCTTGGAGTCCAACATGCCGCATTAAGTAGAGTCTTATTCATAGGTGTAAAGCGCGCCACGTCTATAGGTAAGAAGCTACAAGGCGTTTTAGGAAATGTTTCCCTTTTCATGATTCTTCTTGTACCATGGATTGTGTCTTAAGATCTCCTTTCTCCATCCCATCCTACCGAAATGGGAGAGTTACTATGGGCTCTTAATTCAATCCAGACAAAGGAGATGTTGTAGCTAACCTTATACATGAAGTCAAAAAAGGAGTTGGTGATGGATGTGCATTGTTTTTGACAAGCTTGGTCCTTTGGGTATTTGGGAGTTTTCTTGGGTTGGCTTATTATGATGAAAGGTTTGTGGAAGGTTTCTTATCTATTGCATCTTTATTGACCATGTTGAATCAAAAGGGGGCCGAGTTTGCATGGTCGGATGGGTACAAGGATAATTTTCAGACATTGGGAGATCGGCTTACATCGACTCCTGTTTTAACTTTATCGGATGGCTTAAATAGGTTGGTGGTGTGTTGGGATGCTTCTCGGATTGGGTTGGATTGTGTACTTATGCGACATGGTAAGGTGAGAGCTTGTCCATCAAGGTAATTGAAGGTGCATGAGCGTAATTACTTGACTCATGATCTTGAGTTAGCGACGATGGTATTTACTTTGAAAATTTGAAGACACTATTTATATGGGGTACTTGTGGACGATTTCACTGATCACAAAAGTTTGCAATATGTGTTCATTCAAAGAAATCTTAACTTGAGGCAAAGGAGAAGGTTGGAACTCCTAAAGGGACTATGACATGAATGTACAATATCATCCTGACAAGGCAAATATTATAGTTGATGCTCTTAGTGGACTATCTATGGAAAGTGTGGCTCATGTGGGTGAAGGGCAGGAAGAGTTGACAAAAGATGTCCACCATTTGGCTAGATTGGGTGTTAGGTTGATCGACTCTAACGATGGTAGTGTTCATGTTTAGAATGGGGTTGAACCTTCTGCAGTTGTTGAGGTCAAGGCAAAGCAAGACTTAGACCCATCCTTGGTTATGTTGAAGAGGTTGGTTGCCGGAAGTAAGATAGTGGTTTTCTCCCAAGGGCGAGATAGTGTAATTCGGTTCTAAGATCGATGGTGTGTTCCAGACGTTAATGGTCTTAGGGAGATGATCATAAGTAAAGCCCACAATTCTCATTATTTCATTGTTGACACCCAAATTTGACTTTCTACAATATAAATTAATTGGTGAATTTCTTCTACTTTTTACATTTTAAAAATAATTATTAAAAAATAAAAATATTTAAAGTTATTTTTTGGTATTATATATGTTTTCTCTCATATAGTTTGTACATATGTAATGACGTACTTTTTTATTCAAAAATCAAAAAAATTATACTCCTATTTATTTTTAAAAATTATTTTCTAAATTAAGTAGTTCATAATTAAGTTAATTATTTTGCTAGGTAATTTTAAAAAAAAACTCATCAATTGATCTAATTTAATCCGTTGTGTATTTAAATTAAAATCCGACCCGATATGTTTCTCTTTTACGCCTTTTTCTTTTGTTTTTTCTTTTTGCTTTTTGCTTTTTCTTTTCTTGTCCCCCACGTTCATTGTTTTCTTTCCCAATTCATTTTATTAAAAAAACCACACACCATCCAGAAAAGAGAACCCCAAAATCACTCCTAAAATCAGTTATTTAACACCATCTTCAAGCCCCAAACCCACCATAAACAGTCCTATTTTGCTGGAAAATCAGCCACCAAACGACGCAAAACTCCACTACTCGCTCTCACAAATCAGTTCCAAACTAGTCACCCACAAACCAAAATCAAGGTATGAAATTCTAACAACCTTTCTTTATTTTTTATTTTATTTTTTGATATGTTAAACTTGTTACAGTTTGATTTAGTTTCATTTTTCAATAACATTGTGATGTTTATTCCTTTCTTTCGTTGTTACAATTATTGTTACATTTTTTTTTCTCTTTCTGTTTGTTCATTAATTGCTATTATTGTGACTCTTGTGATTTAATGGTTTATTAATATGAATAATATTTCATATTATTTTCTTATGATTGATGTAGATCTATTATTGATATTGCTTTAAATTTTATTATTATTTAATATTGTTTCCTTTGTTATTTGATTTCTTTGTCATGGCACTGATTGTGTCTTGTAATTACTTGGAATGATTTATTTATTTCTTTTATTTATTTATTTATTTGTTTATGTGAGTTTGGTGATAAATCATGTTTTGTTGCCTTTAATTTTAACCGATGGTGTTGCTGCATTTTGTTTATGTTTTATTGTGGGTATTCCTTGTCCATCCCTTCATACTGTTCAATATTATTTTTTGCTTGATTTTTATATGATTTTTGTTAGGAAAATACAACAAAAATATGACCGATGATAAATCTATTCGTCGGATTTCGAGGCTTCCACATTAAAAAGGACGGAAAAAGCTAGCTTAAGTTCATATTTGTCGCATGTTAAAATTTAAAGATTAGTTTAAATTCATGCACATATTATTTGTCAAACCTGACCAATGAAAAATTTATCCGTTAGATTTCGAGGTCTCTCCATTAAAAAGACGGAACTACTTTAGTTTATTCTTTATTTATTCCTTATTGTGTATATTTCTGTGCATTTATTTCAGGATTATCATACTTGTGTTATATTGTGTATCTCCTCCTCAATTTGAAAAAAATAAGTTCAACCGAGACCTACAGTTGTGGATTCTGAAGGGTGCTAATACCTTCCCTTCGGAATAACTTGAACCCCTACTCGGAATTTTTGGTTCACAGACTATTTTGTAAATAATTCACTGATTTTCTAATTATCCTTAAAATTAGGTGGCGACTCCAAATCAAACTATTTTTCCTAAAAACAATCAACACTTTTTAAACTCTTTTAATTTTAGTTTTTACAAGTTGCCGCGACGTTGCGCCTTTGGGATGTCAACATCCATTCACCGGGGATCTACTAAGATGTATCGGAATTTGAGAGATGTGCATTGGTGGCATGGTACGCAGAAAGACAATGCCAAGTTATATATATTTGGGAGTTGGTTAGACTGGGTGGTGTGCTTAATTTTATTATATCGGATGGTGGTATCTAACTTACTTCTCACTCTTGGAAATCATCTCAAAGGGTGCTTGGTCCTAAAATAAAGCTAAAGTACATACCATTTTTATCCTCAACCGTTGAGTAAGCGGGGAGGACAATTCAAACTTTGGAGGACATGTCGAGGTCATGTGTGTTGGAATTCAAGGTTAATTGGGTGATCATCAACCACTTATTAAGTTTGCTTACGGCAATAGCTTTCATGCTAGCATTGGTATAACATAGTTTTGGGTTTTGTGTGGTAGAAGGTGTAGGTCCTTGGTGAAATGGTTTAAGTTAGATGAGATGACTTCTACAGGCCCGGATTTAGTATTGGAGACTATGAAAAGAGTAGAATTGGTTGGGGAAAAGTAGAAGATGATTCGAAGTCAAAAAGTTTATTTGGATGTTGGAAAGAAGGATCACGAGTCTTGTATTTGTGATTAGGTGGATATGAAGGTATCACCTATGAAGAGTGTGATGCTTTTTAGAAAGGAGGGCAGGTTGAGTTTCTCGGTATGTAAGCCCTTATGAGATTGTTGAGCAGTTTGGGAATGTGGCTTATAGATTAGATTTGCACCCAGGTTTGAGTTTTATTCATTCAGTTTTCTAAGTGTCTAAGTTGAGGAAGTTGATTGGTGATACTAGTGGTATTGTGCATTTGGAAGGTGTTGAGGTTGAGAAGAACTTGTCTTTTGAAGAAGTTCAGGTTGAAATTTTGCATAGGCAAGTGACGCGACCTCGTAACAAGGATGTGACTTTGGTTAAGGTACTTTAGAGGAATCAACATGTTGAAAGTGCTATGTGGGGGAGTGGAATCAAGTATGATGCTACGATACCTCTATCCTTTCCAATCTACTCAAGCCTATGATATTAGGTTTTTCCTATTCTCAATGGTCCTAATTCTTTTACTCTTGAGTCTCATGACATGACATGCATACATGTGCACCAAAATGATTTATTTTCATGATGTTTTAAATGATTTGAATATTTTGATATGAGTTTTATTGACTTGATGATTTTCAAATGATGAATTTTGCATTGTACCTTGTGTTTGGCAGTTTCATGTTCTAAGTCAAGCCTTTCAAACCTTGTTCCACCACATTCGAGGATGAATGTTCCCAAGGGGGAGATGATGTAAGGACCTGAATTTTTGTATCACTTTAATCGGAGCTTGAGAATTTCATTTTGGACAAAATTTGGACCAAGTATCATCTCAATGGAGACCACACGTCAGTGTGAGGTCACACGAGCCGTCTGGCCTCGTGTGGCCTCCAGTGGCACAACAGTTGGCCTTCATTTTGAGTGTGTGGCCTTGGAGTGGAGTTTTGGGCTAAGGCACATCACACTTGGACCCCACACGGGCTGTGTGACACACCGACCATGTGGAGGGTCGTGTAATGGCCTTGAGCTTTGAACAGGCCGTGTGAAGGTTCACGGACCGTGTGCCCGTTCGTATAGCTCCGTAATGGAAGATTTTTCTAACTATGGACAATGTCTCGTAACCTCGTCATGAAGAATTTTTCCAAGTATAGGGGTACGGCCCGTGTCACGAACCGTGTGACATCACATGGGCCGTGTAGCCCCAGTATAACTAACTTCGTAAAATTTTCTAAGTATGTGATCTTCAAGATCAAGCTAGGTTCATGTTTCAGCCTTCAATTCAATCTTATTTATGTCGTTCAAGGCTATCATGCCTACATCAAGCCAAATTCAAAGGAATTTCATTGGCTAAGTTTCTCGCAAGTACCGATAGAAGGGTCAATTTTAAATGGTCATATCTCTTAGAACAAAAGGAACTAGGTGGCCATGACCTATCAAATGAAAAGCTCTTTGAATTAGTTTTCCAACGCACTTGGTTTCACCTCATTTAGAGTTCGAATGAAGAAGCTATGCCCATTTTTGTAGAACTCGTCTGTGTAGGGATATATACGAGTTTTTCTTTTAATTCCATTTCATTAATGGTGTTTTCATAAATTTGGTTAATTTTATTGGTCTTTTGGAATCTCCAATGCTATATAATGACCTTCTAAAGACCTAAAACCCCATTCACACTATTCACATTCCCTCTCTCTCTTTCAAAAGACTCTCTCAAATTCTCTCAAGAGTTCTTGGAGATTTTCAACTTTGGAATCAAGACAAATTCAACTCTTCTTCAAATTCTTTTGGGTTTTCATCATCTTGGTGAAGGTATGTGATTTTGGTCCTTGATTTACTTTCAATCACGGAGACCTAAATTATTTTCAAGTAATTTCATGAATTTCTAGCTCACTTTAAATTGGGGTTTTGAATATTATGATTCCTTAAATTCAACTAGTGTATGAGTTATGTTTACCCATTGATTTTAAGCTGATTTGAGTTATAAGAATGATGTATTATATTGGGTTTATGAAATTATGACTATGCATGTTCCCTTTCAAGGCTTGTTTATGCATAGGTGATCTTATTTAAGATTTAAACGTAGATTTAATTATGTTTTTAATTCAATTTCATATTATATTATTGATTTTAGATTGAATCTCAATTACCCATGCTATTCTCACATTATTCATGGCATATACATTCCTGACATGAAAGTTTTATGGAAATTATGAAGTGGGTTAAGCCCAATTATAATTTATGATATGATTTTGATACGATATTAGTTATGACAAGAATATGATTACATATATGTCTAAGATTATGGCTCATTGAGCAAATTATGGGTGTTTGCACCACTATGTGTAAGGGAGCATCGATTGAGGTTTGAGTCGGAGTGGGCTATCCCCAAGGATCTATACTTATCTCTCAAGAAGGTGCTCTAAGGAGCTATTCCTATGCATGAAAAGTATGTCATGAAGAATGTTTTGTCTTTTTAGCCTATTATGCATGATTATTAAGAATGTGATTTGACCTTTAATCCTAATAATGCATATAACGATTTGAAAGTCTTATGCCCCTTTTACAAGCATGTATATATATGTATTCTAGTGGGATGATAACCTACCATCGATGGATTGGATGTCAGCGTGGACTATCTCCAAGGGCCCATACTCCTTTCCTTGAACTATGTGCGTAACATAGGATTATGTTTATGCCCCAAGGGGAAAAGTATGTTAATGATTTACCTTTGGCAAGTAGGTCATTTCTAATTGTTGTGGAGGAGACAATGGGATTCCAAGATATAACTCACTTGGTTTTATGTCGGTTATGGTCTCATCCTCAATATATATGAAGTATTTTCGCATTCTTGCATCATGAATTTCATAGCATCTTGTTATATTTACATTCCTTGTTATATATCTCTTTCTATATTATGTGCCCTTACCATCTAACATTTTATGGAGGTTTTGGTAAGTTATATGTATTGCATTCCGCATACTTAGTTCATTCATACGTACTAAGCATACTTTTGCCTACATAATCTCACCATGTAGGGACTGAAGAGCATATCCATCTGTCATACAACGTCTAGCTTGGGATTCAAGTTTTACTGGTTGTGGTGAGTCCTATCTTCCAAGGACGAACCTCCCTTCCTCTACATATGGTACTTTATCTATTTTATTTCCTTGAGGGTGATCCCAGGGTATGTCTTGGCTCCCGTCCTATCTTATCATTAGAGAAATTGTTGGACATCTTGTACACTCTCATCGGATCTATGTGTTATGTGTTATATTTAAACCTTATGATCATGGTTATTCTTTGGATATGACTATTATCGATTGATTATGCGAATCATGACGTATATATATGTATGATGTGGAAATGTGAAAGATCCTAAGTCCCGAATTGCCCCCATAGCATGAGTCATACTTACCCACCCGTTAGTCATTATGTGTTATACGATATGTGAATTAATGCTAATCCCTTTCCCTAAGATATCCCCATAACGTGAATCCTACTTTCCTGTCCCTTAGAACTATGTGTTTAATTTTGAATGCGCTTCTAACCAATGATGTGAATACGGATACTTTGAGGCTTGTTTGGGAACTCTCAGGTTCCCATTTGCCATGTCACTCTTAGAACCTAGATCTAGGTAGTGACATCTAGTCTTTTCATTCAGACATTTTAAGCATCATAACTATTTGTATAAAGAGCTATTTTTAGACTTTGTATAAAGCATGACTGAGATTTTTTTTTAAGTTTTTCTATTGAATATTTCAAAAGGTTCATCTTGTAAAGTTTTTGCACGCATGTTAAAGTTTCCAATTGAGTAAGTCAGTCAGTTCAAGGGTTCGCTTTGGGACCAATAATGATTTTCGAGTGCCAATCACATCCAAGGTGTAGACTCGGGGGGTGACAACATGGAACCTTTTGGCAACAAAAGGGGTAACAAAAGAAAGAGTGGCACCCGGATCAATCAATGCATACACATCAAAGTCAAAGATTTTCCACATACCGATAACAACATCTGGGACTTCATCAACCCCTTGAAGACATTTTGAATAAGATGATCTCTACACTTCTACTTTTCATATTTCTTGTTCTATATTGTTTATGTTTTACAACAAAAATATAGTTATTTAATTTATATGGTAAAAATATAGTCCAATAGTTACCTTACAAGTTTTTTTTCAAAACACAATTTATATTTGGTATACAACTATATACAAAAACTTCATTTTTTTAAAATAAAAATTTGATATGCCATATTCTACTATATCATAAGAAGGAGTTAAGCAGCTCAAGCAGGCAGCAGGTCGACATGCCTACTTGAGCTGCTTGCTTTCTCTTATACATTATGCGAGACCCATAAAAATATTTCAGGGATTTTTCAATTGAATCATTTTAAAGCAGCTGCTTAGTGATTTTACAATGTTGCCCCTAACAACTAATTTTCACAATTGAAGGGCCCATAAAAATATTTTGGAGATTTTTTAATTTAATTTATTTAAAGTAGTTGCTTATTAGTTTTACGATATTGCCCCTCATAAATAATTTTCCAACTACTTCAATTGTTCAGTTACTTTAAATCAATGGAACTGACAAAAATATTTTGGGGTTTTCTTAATTTAATCTTTTCAAAGCAGCTGCTTAGTAATTTTACAATATTATCCTAACAACTAATTTTCACAATTGAAGGACCCATAAAAATATTTTGGAGATTTTTTAATTTAATATATGTAAAACAACTGCTTAGTGATTTTACGATATTGTCAATGAA
>JAPFFP010000046.1:8088422-8099743 GCA_026153255.1 Solanum medicagineum
CCCCTGCCCACCCCTCACTTACCCACTCCGCAAAAAACCCCCCGCTTAAATTTTAAAGTTATTTTATTTTTTAATTGAATTTAGCTTTTTCTTTTGCTAATTAACGTTTCAACAACTAATTAACTATTTTTAATTATTTTAACAATTGTTTCCTAATCTTTACTTAAAAGTTTCTAATTAATATTTAACAACTAACAATTTACCGGACATGTCTAGTTTAAATTTTAGAAAAAAAAGAAGTCAATATTTCATACAAAAAATTTATATCTTTGATTTTCACAAATTACGAAAATTTAATTTTTTCAAATTCCTATTTAATTTTTGAAACCCGTACTCGCCCCACCCTGCATTAACTTTAAAAATAGCTACTTTAATCCTCCCCACACTCGCATAACTCTAAACCTGGCCTGTCCCGCTCCGCCCACATAGCTCTAAACCCCCATACCCGCCCCCACCTCCCTGTTGCCATCCCTACTTGTCAAATATTATGAGAAGTAGGATGAAGTGTGGGTGTGGAGTGGTGGAAGGAGGACTAGGGAGGGTGGAGCTGAATTGGAGGTATGTAATATGTTTGGACAATAACTCAATAAGGAGGGGACATTCCATATAGAATGTCATTATGGGGAGTTTATTTTTTCTAATTTTATTTCAAGTAGTTATTAAATTTTATTTTTTTAAAAATTATTTTGCCAATTGAACATAAGAAAATAAAAAACAATATTTTTTTCTCATACGAACCCGCCCTAAAACAAAAATTCTTTCAGTGTCTTAGTTGCTTTTATTTGTTGATATTATATTTTGAAAGTGACCCTTTCGCTCTTTATACACTTGTTTGAGAAAAACTAATGTTAAAGTTGGAATTAATATATTACAATGCACAAAACGGTTTGGACAATGATTGCATTTTAAATGGAAATGTCATGCTCATGGCCAAAAAATAAATTCACAACAAATAAACTCACCCCTTCCAATATTTTTCGATGCAACTGCTTACATTATTTTACTATAGGTCACGATATTTTCAATGAGACCCTAATTAAAATTTTATTTTACTTGATAATGACCACAAAATAATTGAGCTTATATTTAAACCCACATTTAGCTTTTAAGGAAAGTGAAAGGAAAGAACTGGAAACAAACTTTCACTCTCTCCGTCCCTTATTCGTCGTTATATTTCTTTTCCTTTTCCACGCTATGTAAGAAATCATAGACAAAAAATATTTTTTACTAACTCTTATCGATGTAATTAATATTATTTCTTCCGTCTTATTTTATTTGTCACTTTTTGATTTGACATAGTATTTAAGAAAAATAAAGATTTTTAAAATTTGTGGTCTAAAATTATTTTTAAATATTTATGTGATTGAGAATCATTTTATTAAGGGTAAAAAGATAATTTTAAAGGTAAATTATTTCCAATTAGAGTAATGTGATATTCTTTTTAGAACGGACAAAGAAGAAAGAGTGGCACATAAAATGGGACAGATGTAATATTTATTTTGTAAAATAATTTTTAAGGGTAAATAAATAAAATTAATTAATTATCTTTATTTTATAAATTTATAAGTGCTTTTGTTCATTAATTTTTATTTGTTATATTTAGATTTGGTACATTGAGAAAATAATAATCGAGATGACTATTTTATTACATTGTTCTTAGTAATTAATATTTAGTATTATGTCTAGAAAAATAATTACAAAAATAAGTAATTAGTGAGAAAAGTAAAACATGTAAAAAAATATAATTATTATTTTTTACATGTTGAAAATGAAAATCTAGCTTCAAAATAATGGACGAATAAAAGCTAATAGGAAACTTATATAGATATATAGTATACTATATTAAGAAAATAATTATCATCTATAACAATAACAATTCTTTTTCTTAACACTTATAATACAGTTTTAACAAATATCAGAGAGAACTATTATAAAATATATATATAATACAAATTTTATTAATGGGTACTACATTTATCATTGTTTAATACATATTGTGTTAATTTCTTACCAAATAAGCACAATCTATTTTTAAACACTTATAATACTGTTATATTGGATAAATAATTTATTTTTAATACAAGTGAAATGTATCATACTATTACTATAAATAATAATAAATAAAAAATATTGTTAAAATTATTTTTTAAAATAACTTGCCTAAGTAATTTTTCCCTTCCAAGTTGATATAAAGAGTACTTTGAGATGGATATTTTTTATAATGTTGACAGCTAACATGAGACCTGAGTTACAATTGTAGTTGCCTTTTTTGCCAAATCAAGTCGATTTCACTAGTGAATTGACTTTCTTTCCTTTATTCTTTTTCAATTAAATTAATTAATTAATTGATTAATACAATGAAAATGAAGTAGGGCTTTCCAAGTAAGTTCCATCACAAATACTGATTAAGTGTATTTATATGTCTAGATGGCATCATTCTTGTATCATTTTTGGGTAAATTATTGTACTTTCAAACTTAAAACTAATTTAATACTCTAAACTATTTAGGTGACAGTTTTAGCCCATTATTATGTAATGACTATTGTTTACAAAATATCAGTTAAGTGTTATATC
Organism: Solanum medicagineum; assembly: GCA_026153255.1. Lineage (NCBI taxonomy): Eukaryota > Viridiplantae > Streptophyta > Magnoliopsida > Solanales > Solanaceae > Solanum > Solanum medicagineum. Next base: position 8,090,997 of record JAPFFP010000046.1, read on the forward strand.
AAGACAAAATTTAACATCAAAGAGTTGGTACCACTTCTATTTGTGCAAATTAAAAATTAACACTAAAGTACATGATGATTGAGTTTTGGGAAAAAAAATCATTCTAAGCTATGTCAAGCATATACTATTGAATAGTGTTTTTCCTGTGTTAGAACTTTCGTGTAAGTTACAAAATATTTAAGGATTGAGTGCTGCTGATTAAATATCATTAGTTTTATGGAAAAATAATTAACTGGCCTGACTAATTTAGATAAACATTATATAAGACCAATTAAAAGTATTGGTGAACATATCATTAAATTAAAATTGAAAGATAAAATAAATATTAAGGTCGAGAAACAAATATTTCGTTCTCTAACTACGAATGGAGCGAGGGCCAAGACATCTCCCAGGTTCACCGTCAAAGATAGTGTCCAAAAATAGAATAGTCCAAGTAAAACCATGAAAGTAAATGGATGTTGTCCCCGAAGTGGATGACTCACCAATAATAGTCTTCTGAAGATTCGTCTAGCCACGTGGAGGAGGAGGGTGAATAGAAGCTCCGGTCCCTACATGGTGATATCATGTAAGCAATAGAGTATGCGTTAGTACTTAAAATGTACTAAGTATGCGGGGTGCAATGCAACAAGGAATATAAGCCACAATAATCAATATGTATAATCATAATCAATAGACATAAGCTCAATATGACATGTATAGTCAATGCTTAGATTAAAACATACATAAGAATAATCATACTTGCATAACTTGTTCAACACAATAAAGTGGCATGAATAGCTTATCCAAATACCTTGTACTAGAGAGTGAGGAATATAGCGTAGGTCATAACCCCTTCTAGTAGGTAGTGGATAGTATATGAGAGTGAGACATACAACTTAGTTCATAACCCCTTCATGTAAGCTTAGGATGAAACATAGTATTAAATCGTACATGAGGGTGAGGCACACAAGGTTCATAATGCCTTCATGTAGACATTTGCCTAGTACTAGAGGGTGAGACATATAACATAATTCATAACCCCTTCTAGTAGACTTCACAATTCACATGGGCATAAAACATAGAATAAGAACTCAATAATAATTTTGTAGATCATAGAAACTTTTTATGAATTCAACACATGCTTGGGAGCTCATAAATCACCATAGAAATACTTGTCTTGCAAATCATGTGATAGTATTTTATCAACATAAGGATCATAGTCATGCAAACTTAATCAAACATAGTGGGTACATGTACATATGCTTAAAATAGCGCAATTCAAAAGTATAAGACAAGAAAGAGTAAAATCATTTCATTTGAAAATCATTTAATCAAACCCACCAACATTGTAGTAAAATCATCATTTTGGGTATCGTGAAATCCAACTAAAATCCACAAGTTCTTTCATAGCTTTTCATAGCATCATAGAATACATAACTTTAATATCATAAAATCCATCACAATATTAAACTCCAACGGTATTTAAGCTTAATAAAATCACTACTTGAAGAATTCGAACTTAAAGAATAACCCATCAATATTGTAATAAAATCTTAGTTTGTGTGCCATAAAATCTATATTAAAAGTGCACAATATTTCAAAGTTCACATAGGACACATCATGCATAGCTTTTATATATATATATCAACTCATAGAATAAACCTTCAATGGATATTCATGCTTAATCAATCAACACTTGAGAATCCAAAATCAAGTCATGTTTATAATGCATAATAAAGTTTACCGATAAAGAATCTAACCTTGACATCATGTAACTTCATGAAAACGAGAGAGTTCGGCTCCATGAGTGAAGACCCACATACCTGAACTTGAGACTTTCTTGAAATTGACTTGAGGAGGACTTGAAGCTTGGAGTAGGCTCTTGAAATCCAAAGCTTGTTCTTGAAATCCTTGAATTTGAATGGGAGATTTGATGATGTTTTTTGGAGAGGTTTAAAGAGGATTTTTGTGAGTTCTAGAGTTGAAAAATGGCCAAAAGAGGAGGGTTTCACATTTAAATGGGCATTGAGTTATTACCCAAATGCCTTGGACGAAACAAAAATAACAAGGAAAAAACTGCACTGGTCCGCGCTCTAGGCACGACGCGGACGAGGTATGAGGGCCAAACAACACTAAGGCGCGCCCCAAGCGCGTCGCGACCTGGGCGTCTTGGCCCACTGTCTTATCTTCTCGTTGCCAAAATTATTTTTCTCTGCGGGTCTTCGAAAATTCGGGGGCTACCCTTTTCCCACACAATTTTTCCCCTGAACAAAAATATGAAGTCGAATTTTTGAAATCATGTACGGATTTTGAGATGTTCAATAAATACACTTATAGGGCATTCTGAAGCACATGAGGAGTGTTATAATAACTCCCCCTTAGGAACATTCGTCCCCGATTGTCAAAGAAATATATGTAAGAGAAGTAATTATGAAAATTTCAAAGAGGTGTAAGCACCGCGAGGTGTGAAGTGTTCTCGTACTAAACGAAACGACTTTCACTTTCCATAACAAAAATGAAAGAAAGTCAACCTATTCCTGAAATTGCGGTCAGTCTCGCTACCTCTTTAGTTGCCGCCCCCTACTTGCTCATTCGCAATTACTACCACAAGAAAGTCGCCCCTATCTCTAAAGGGGCTTATGCACTCCACGACTTTCTACCCCAAAAAGCTGAAACCTCTTATTACGATCCTTTAGAAAAACTACAACTAGTCAGGAATTGCGTAAGAGAAGAGACGTCGTAAGTAACAATAGCGCAAAAGCAGGCGGTGGAGATCTGCAAAGGTAACCGGATGCCTGGGGCTTAGGATAAGAAAAACAAAAGAAAAACAAAGTTGGTTTTTAGTAGTAGTTCATGAGACCTCGAATTCCCACGTTCCAGCGTGCATTATGCCAGCAGGCCCCACCACCAACTGACGCTGAGAAGTTGAGTCACCTTTCTTTTTTTTTACTTTTCAGAAATAGAATAGAATAAAGCCCGACATGAATGCAACAAATGCACTTAAATATCATTTTCAAAAAGTTTCAAACATATATACATCAAAAAATCATCGAAACTTGTCACCATGAACATGTATACATGCAAAATGAAATGAGGGCTGAAACTTAAGACTCGAAATCATAGATAGGACTTAAATTGTTACCTTCGGCTTGAGTAGAGTGAAAGAGGTATGAATATCGCTTTTTTATGTCCGCTTTGGCTTCCTTAGTGGAACTTTCAACTTGATGATTCCTCCAAAGTACTTTGACGGACGCCACATCTTTGTTTTTCAGCTTCTTCACTTGTCTATCCAATATTTCCACCGGGACTTCCTTATAAATTAAATTATCTTCTATAACATCCACAACATAAAAAAAAGCACTATAAAACTTGGGTCACCTACACACTTCCTCAACCTGGATACATGGAAGATCGGTTGAACCATACTTGACGCCATAGGTAACTCCAATTCATAGGCACCTTTACCAATTCTTCTCAAATTTCAATAAGGTCCTATATGCCTTGGGATCAATTTGCCTTCCTTGCCAAACTGAATATAACTATTCATGGGTGAGACCTTTAAATACCAATCATCTACACCAAACTTAAGATCACTTCTCCTCACATCGGAGTAGGACTTTTGCCGACTTTGGTCGGTTCTCAACCTTTCCCCTTATAAGCCTCAATTTCTCCATGGCATCCATAACCAAGTCCGATTTAATCAAAGCCATCTCATCAACTTCACCAAGATACCTCCCTAAAATCTTTATACATCTTTGTGTGATTGGGATGAATAGAATAGGGTAAATTACGTGCCTCTTTCAAGGTCAAGTACCTTAACCCAATCAATAATGGAAATACACAAACTACCTTGATGCCTAAGGATACCATCTCACCCTTGGGAGAAACCTCCACCTTTCTCTCCTTCACTAATGCCTTCAATTCTAACAGAGCGAGGTCAAGGTCCTGCTTAGATTTGACCTCTTCAATCAAAGAAGGGTTGGAATAATCTAGAACCACCGTCACTCCATTTTTCGGCCTCATCTAACCTAACTTCCAACTAAGCCAAACAATGGACTTCCTTTTCTTGAGATTCACTTTGACTCTCTCACCTTACACCACATGCCCAATGAATTGTAACTTCTTTTAATCATAACCCACTTTAATCAAACATAGCAAACAACTTCCCTTCCTTAAAAGTGTGAAATACCACCCTCAAATGATTTACATGCTCTTCTTCACTCAAGGAGTAGATCTATATATCATCTATGAAGACTATCACAAACATGTTAAGGTAGGGTTTAAAGACCCTATTCATGAGATCCATAAATAGTGTCGGTGCATTAATCAAGTTAAAAGGCATTACCATAAATCTAAAATGCCCATACCTAGTCCAATAAGTCGTCTTGGGAATATCACACTTCCTCACCCTTACTTGATGGTATCCGGAACGAAGATCAATCTTAGAAAAATGACTAGCCCCTTGTAGTTGATCAAATAAATCATCTATCCTTGGTAGAGGGTACTTATTCTTTATGGTGACTCTATCGAGTTGCTGGTAGTCGATGTACATTCTAAGTGAGCCATCTTTCTTTCTTATAAACAACACTGATGCACCCCAAAGTGACTTGCTAGGCCTTATGAAACCCTTCTCCAACAAATCCTTCAATTGGTTTTTCAACTCCTTTAACTCCGCCAGGACCATACAGTAAGGGGGAAATGGAAATTAGTTGTGTATCAGGGAGGAGGTCTATGCCAAAGTCTATTTCCCTTTCAGGAGGAACACCGAAAAGCTCATCGGGAAAGACATCAGAAAACTCATTGACCACTGGAACCGACTTAATGGGAAGGACTTTAGACTCAACATCCCTAACCCTTAAAATATGGTAAATGCAACTCTTAGAAATCAACTTCCGGGCTTTAAGACAAGAAATGAACCTACCTTTAACCCACATATTATGACTTTTCCACTTGAGGACGGGCTCATTAGGTAATTGGAACCTAACCTTATGGGTTCTACAATCAATGGAAGTATGATATGTATGTAATTGATCCATCTCAAGAATAATGTCAAAATTCACCATGGCAAATTCAACAAAATCACAAAGCAAGACTTTATGCAATATAGACACGGGACAACCCCTATAGACTTTTTTAGCAACAATGGATTCACCAATGGGGGTAGACACCTCATAGGGTTCACATAACAATTCGGAGCACACATGAAGCTTAGTAGCAACAAAAGGAATAATGAAAGAAAGAGTGACACCCAGATCTAATAAAGCATACAAATCATAATAGAAAATCTTTAACATACCAGTGAAGCACCATGCTAGGTCTAGTGACCCTTAGAGGGGTATGAATGAGGTTATCGACGACCATCCTCATAATTTTTAATAGCCCATGGACAATATCTCAACTTATGATCCTTTGATCCACATCCAAAACATGCAATCGAATTGGCTAAACCATCTCTCAAATAGTACCTTCCACACTTGTGACACGTAGGAGAAGCTTGAACACCAACACCCTTACCTTGATAGTTGGGAATAGTAGCACCACTGCTTTTGGCACCACCTTGTGCCTTGAGAGTTCCATGAGCACCATGTCCTAAAGGATGGTTACCTCTACCTTTACTTTGGGCATATGGACAATCAATAATCTTGTGACCCATCTTGCCACACCAAAAGCATGCACCTTCTCAAATATGTGCCGGCATGATTCCTTCCATATTTTGGGCACCTAAGAAAACTTAGTGCACTATTACCACTAGGTTAAGCATATGGGAGTCTACCTTCAAATTAAGCCCTTCTCCTCTCTTCTATGGAGGCCGTAGAACAATATCTTATCTTATGACCAATACCGTCACGCTTGAAACAACCCCAGTGCCAGCCAAACACTTCTCTTGATGCTTCTTGCCACACCCCTGACAAGTGGCAAAAGAGAGCCTTCCCTTTTTGTTCTTGGGAGCCAGTAGACTAGTAGAAGATGAAACACCATCAAATGAGGCCCTCTTAGCCTTCCTCTCCCTCATCTTATCACTTGAAATCTCGGAGGCACCTGTTTATTGGATTAGTTGAGCGGTTACAACATTAGTCAACAACCATAGACGATTGCAAATCTCCGTATTTGATATGTTAATGTTAGGAAGTTGATCCTCAAGCGAGGGATGATTACCATCTTGTCCACCATTTTGAATAGCTTAAGTCATATTATGAAAGGCAATGGATATGAATCAGAAATGAACCTTAGAGGATTTAGATCTACCGCACGACATGCATCATGAAGAAGTGATACATTTCCTAAAACACCTCATAACCTCCTATTCATAGTTGTGGCGTGCTTCACAACCATGAACAAGACTCTACTCGATGCGGTATGTTGGTTTTTCGAGGACTATTTAAAAATCTAGTGTTCTGATACCAAGCTTGTCATGACCCAAGCCTAGGGCCTAGACGTGACACAGTGAATGAGAGCCCGAAGGCACCCCCAAACAAGCCTCTTAAGTATGCGTAGCATATCATTGCTTTTATGAAAGCAAATGGAAGATAAATAAGCAAATAACACATAATTTCTAAGGGAAACGGGGCTTTGGACTGGCACTATGGAGATGTTATAAGGAAAAGAATAAACATGAATCACATAACAAATAAGTCTAAGGGGCGGGTAAGTATGAATCATACTATGGGGGCATTAAGGGACTTAGGACTTCCTATTAACAACATAACAAACATTCACCGCAAAGAGAGAATAAGGGACTAAGGGAAAATTCCAACAAGACATAAGCATAGCAAGAGTCGAGATCATAACATACAACCCATGTATCCAACAACAACCTCTAACTATAAACGGAGTGGGGGCTAAGACATCTCATGGGCTCACCTAGTATCCAAAAATAGAATAGTCCAAGTAAAAGCATGAAAGTAAATCGATGTTGTCCCCGAAGTGGAGGACTCATCAATAGTAGTCTTCAAAAGATCTGTCTAGCCACGTGGAAGAGGAGGGTGAATATGAGTTTCGGTCCTTACATGGTGATATCATATAGGCATAGAGTATGTATTAGTACTTGGAATATACTAAGTATGCGGGGTGCAATACAACAAGGAACATAAGCCATAATAATCAAGGTGCATAATCATAATCAATAGACATAAGCTCAATATGACATATATAATCATAGCTTATGTTAAAACATATATATGAATAATCATACTTGCATAACTTGTTCAACGCAATAAAGTGTCATGAATAGCTCATCCAAATATCTTGTACTAGAGGGTGAGGAATATAACATAGGTCATAACCCCTTCTAGTAGGTAGTGGATAGTACATGAGAGTGAGGCATACAACTTAATTCATAACCCCTTCATGTAAGCTTAGGATGAAGAATAGTATTAAATCGTACATTGGGGTGAGGCATAAAACTTAGTTCATAACCCCTTCATGTAGGTACTAGGTAGTGCATAGTGTTAAGTCATACTTGAGGATGAGGCACACAACTTAGTTCATAACCCCTTCATGTAGACATTTGCCTTATACCAGAGGGTGAGACATACAATATAGTTCATAACCCCTTCTAGTAGGCTTCACAACTCACATAGGCATAAAACATAGAATAAGAACTCAATAACTCACTTGTAGATCATAGAAACTTTTCATGAATTCAACACATGTTTGGGAGCTCATAAATCACCATAGAAATACTTGTCTTGCAAATCATGTAAAAGTCTTTTATCAATATAAGGATCATAGTCATGCAAACTTAATCAAACTTAATGGGTACATGTACACATGCTTAAAATAACGCAATTCAAGAGTATAAGAGAAGGAGTAAAATCAATTTATTTGAAAATTATTTAATTAAACCCACCAACTTTGTAGTAAAACCCTCATTTTAGGTATCATGAAATCCAATTAAAATCCACAAGTACTTTCATAGCTTTTCATAGCATTGTAGAATACATAACTTTAATATCATATAATTCATCACAATATCAAACTCCAAGGGTATTTAAACTTAATAAAATCATTACTTAAAGAATTCGAACTTAAAGAATAATCCACCAATATTGTAGTAAAAATCTTAATTTGTATGCTATAAAGTACACGATTTTTTATAGTTTACATAGTTCACTTCATGCATAGCTTCAATATATATATACTCATATCATAAGTCTTCAATCAATATTCATGCTTAATCAATCAATACTTGAAGAATCCAAACTCGAATCATGTTTATAATGCATAATACAGTTTACCCATAAAGAATCTAACCTTGACATCCTGTAGTTTCATGAAAAAGAAAGAGTTGGGCTACATGGGTGAAAGGACCCGTCGATGAAGACCCATATACCTAAACTTGAGACTTTCTTGAAATTGACTTGAGGAGGACTTGAAGCTTGGAGTGGGTTCTTGAAATCCAAAGTTTGTTCTTGAAATCCTTGAATTTTAATAGGGGATTTGATGATGTTTTTTGGAGAGGTTTAGAGAGGGTTTTTGTGAAATCTAGAGTTGAAAAATGACCAAAGGATGAGAGTTTCACGTTTAAATGGGCATTGGGTTATTACCCAAATGCTCTTGGACGTAACAAGAAAAACAAGAGAAAAACTACACTGGTTCGAGCCCTAGGCGCGACGTGGACCAGGCGCGAGGGCCAAACAACACTAAGGTGCGCCCCAAGCGCATCACGGTGTGGGTGCGTAGGCCCACTGTCTCGGTTTTTCGTTACAAAAATTATTTTTCTCTATGGTCTTCTAAAATTCGGGGGCTACCCTTTACCCACACAATTT
>JAPFFP010000046.1:8108430-8121702 GCA_026153255.1 Solanum medicagineum
GCCATTTTGCTTTATTCCATCATACTCCAAAGCCAAAAAATAGTCAATCTTTGGCTCCATCCGAGATTGATGGACTAAATGTAGCCGAGTTGGGTTGATTATGGAGATTTGGTCCAGAACAATGGGACCAAAACAGACGGCTAAAATTTCATTTTCATCCCAATTGGATGAAATTACACTGGAGCAAAGTGGGAGGGAGTTTCACTATTATGTAGAAATTGAACTTTATTATAGTCAACGTTTATCTATGATTATTGTAGTCAAGTGTTGTTCAGAGATGACAATGGAACGGGCAAGGTGGTAATAGAGTAGATTGAGCTCAACTCGTAGATTTTTTTAATTTCGCCCCGCTTTGTATGATGATTTTTTTCATTTTCAACTCTTCCCACCCCGTTATAATAATTTTGTCTACCAAGAAGAGAAATGCATTTGTTAACCAAATTAACCAGAAAAATAGGTTACCAGCACAATTGATAGACACCATTTCAATATAATTTTGTCGTTTGTACTTTAAATTTACTATATGCTTAATATTAACGATGATTATACAAAATATACATTTTTGCAAAATAATGTTGCGTAATATTTGAGTATGGTTTTGTTACAGAGAAAAATTTTACAAAAACTACTGCTATAATTGATAGCACTATTGTTACGGGTGGGATATTGCTATAGAAAAGTAAAATCTAACCTGAAAAATCAACTTTGAAAGAAAAAATTTAACTCACTAAAGTAAGATGATTGTTATAACAAAATACAATATGGTAGCGCAAAGCTATTCTAGAAAAAGTATAACACTTATAGATTGGACTTTAATTCAATAAAAAAGGTGAAATTCAACATGAATTAGTGCGTATGGTGTTTATTGATCCGTTCATAGATCAATAACAATAGTAAAATATATTATCATGTTAATATTTCCTCACTCCTTTGATATTCTCACAAAAATATTAAAAATCATCCTAGAATCCAAGACTAGTTTGAGATACTAGGGAAGCCATCCATCAGTTCAAAAGCTTCAACACAAAATACACTCTGAATGAATTCATACACAGTTATACCTTCCGAGAGCACAAAAAAATTAAGAAAACAAAAACTAAAAACAGCAAATGAGAAAACAAATTGAATTTTTGTTTATTCTTTTAGGTCTCACACCACTAAGATAAATAATACAGTTAACCCAAACTGGTACACGAGTTTTATCTGATGTAACCAGCAAATCAACCAGGAGTGGTTCATAATAATTGCCCATCACTAGAGAACATATACGAACCAGCAGAAAGTATCATATGAAGACTGCAAAAGAAGGCCAGGAGAATTGATCCATTGCCTGTTAGATCTATTAGTGAGTACGGGTTCTACTGCTTTCAGCATTTCGTACGGGGTAAAAATACGGATGAGCCTGCAATATAGATCACAAATTACAATAGGCAATGCCTCCAAGAAACCTGAACCGAGCACATACTGAATAATCTACATTATCTTGCCAAGATTAGTTTCGTTGGGAACTTATTTCAAGATTAGCTATCCTGGGATTAGCTATCCTGGAATAAGGTATCCCACTATGTATATGGGATAACTTATTCCATCACTATGATAAAAATGGTGGGATAAGTTATCCCAAACTTGGCAACCAAACAAGACACCAAAATTTTATCCCTTCACTATTTTTTATCCCATGACAACTTAATTTTTGTCCGCCACACCAAACGACCCCTAAAGGAGAAAGTGGAAACTTTTGTTATTAAATTTATACTAGATTGAATACGTCCATTCTAGTACAGCAGAGCACTTCATGTATTTATTTATTTGTTAATAAGCCCAGAAAAAACTTATCATAGTTACATCTGTTTGGTATATACAAGGAACCAAACATATTGGTAGAGAGGAAAGGCAGCGAATATTTTACCATTGCTTCTTTTGCAGTCGGCCTTTCCTGATGATCATAACGGAGCAGTTTGTCAACAAAATCAACCGCCTATAGATTAAGCATTGCACATTTTTGGGTTAATAGATTTCACCTTATTTACTTGAATAAGATATAACGAGACAAGTTTTCTTACCTCAGGGACTGCAAGATGTTGGTTTTCAGCATTAATAAACTTCGCCCATGGTTTCCTGCTATGTCTGAACAAAGAAAATATTTAATAATTTCCAGATAATGGTCCATCACAGAGGATAGTTTTAGAGCTGACTATACTAACCGTCCAACAAGGGCTGCAAGATGAGGATCTAATTCCAATCTATACTTGTTTAGGTAAGAGTTCAATTCATCAGTCCCTAGAACCTGACGACCATAACATTGGAATTTTTAAAGTATCTCTTATCAAAAAGCAAATATACATCAAATACATGTTTACCTTGGTAATCCTTTAAAACATTTGGTCATTTCACCTTCCAAAATAATTAAGAATTATTCTAAAACCCAGTACAGCAAGGATTATGAATAGTTATAATAAGCAAAGGCTGGACTAATAGTTTAGTTAAACTTCCATTTTGCTGATAAATCACATCCTTACAATAGGGCTAGGTGAGCCAAGGGTGATTATTTTTAGCAGAATTCTAACATGAGCGTTCAACAAAAACACAAAGTGGGACTCCAATAAGCATATCAGTCTTATCATATCATCTGCATCAGGAACTTACTTTTAATCTACTTAGTTCTTTGGAAAGCAGACAGGTTTGAGTTTAAGAGCAACCCACCAACAAAATATTTCAGTTGCTTAGCCAAGTTTATGGTTAGACTAATTTAATGGTACACATCAAATATAGGTATTAAGAGCACAAAGCAGCCTTTTGCTAATTATTTAGAGCATTTTGAATCATCTCCAGAAGCCCTCAACACAAAAATGACCCCTAGCCTGCACATGGTGTAATGTATTGAGCTCCCCCTTCCTTCATTTTAAGATTTTAGGTAATAGTAGACATAACTCAGAATAAATTTGTTGGCGGTATAAACCTGGGAGAATTTGGAAATTCAGCAAGGGAAGAACAATAAATATGGGCCGAATAAATATGGGCCGGAAAGTAGGCTAATCAAAAGACTTGCAGTGGCTTCTTTTTCAGTTTATTTTCTAAAATGATCAAGTCCTTGAACACCCCCCAACCCCCCAGGGAAAGGAAATAAATCAAGAAATGGAGAAAGAGAAGATAGGAGGCAGATGTCAAGTGTCTTCCTGTGCACATACGACTGCAAGCCCTCAGCCTTCTGTCCAAAAAAGTGTTCACTTTAGAGGGGAAAATAAATGAAAAACTCCCATTTTCCTGTTCAACTCAATATCCCAAGTTTCGTAGGATAATTAAATGAAAGAAGAAATAGTCTAAACAGCTATAAAAATTCAAGTTGGTGTGCCGCGTGTTAAGAAGGCAGAGACTGCCCCCAGGCTTCGCCCTAATTCCCATTTAAGGTTGAATAAGATAAAGAGGGAGCACAGTACGCACTGATGAGCAGCCCGACTTAGACGACTAATGCCTTCTCCTTTTTAGGTTGAGCACAAGAAAAAGCAAAAAAGAAGCAACTCCTTGAGCGCTAGGAGAGGGACCGCCAGATTGAGGATGAGGAGCGGGGTCGTTTTTCAAGCACGAATAGAACGATCTAAAGGGGTGTGCAACCTAGAGAGTAGGAACTTTCTGTCCAAATTATTACTCCTCCGTCCCATTTTATATGGCACCCTTCAACTTGACACGGTGTTTAAGAAAAAAAAAAGACTTTTTGAAACTTATATCTAAAATCATTGTTAAATATTTGTGTGGTTAAGAATCATTTCATTAGGGTAAAAAAAAAAATTAAAAGCTAAATTGTTTACAAGGTGACATTCTTCTTGGGACATACCAAAGAGGAAAGGTGCTACATAAAAGGGAGTATTAATGAAATCCTTTTCCAAGGGGCCTAGGCCAGATCATATTAACTTAAGGTGGTGCACTTTCTCTCAAGTATTCAACATATATCAAGAGGTCCATTTACACTAGAAAAAGCTAAGAATGGCCCCTATAGCCTAGCTCGAGTAGCAAAGGGTGGAGGATTTGTGGTTGAGGTCATAGGTACACCCACACCATGCAAAGCGAAGCCTGGTATTCAAGTGAAAGTGTAAAGGAGTAAGCCCATTATCAACCGAGTTTGCCTGAGCATGGATGGAACATGAGATTCAAAAGGATAGTTTGGACGGAATCATATCAGTATCGAATGAGCTTGATTAGATTTCTATTAGCAATAGATACCCACGATCTCACAAGCTTAAACAATAAAAACTTTTTTCTCAAGCTTCTATTGGGCTAATTTGTTCAAAGGCTACAGCACAAGCTCATAATCCAGATTCCAATTGTTGTTATCTATTTAACTCATTGTTATTTTATTATAAGACCAATTCAATCCATATACCCTTAAATCACACTTAGAAATTTAACTGTATTGTTTTAAGGTAAACACAGACACCTACTAACTTAAGCATTGAACTGATTAGTTACCCTTTTTTCATACAAGAGAATTAGACAAACAGTAGGCATCCTTGATTTCTGTCATTAGGAAAACGAATGGCAAAGCGTCGAACAAAGAAGAAAAGAGAAGAAAATTTACACAAGAAATTAAATAGCCAATTGGAAAATAAATCAGCACATCAGACTCTTCTAGAGAACAACTTATCTTGTAATTGATTAAGATTAGATCGGTTAGATGAAAATGGTGGAAGAAATTCTGGTTCAAGGCTAAAGAGATTTGACTTTTCGCTTAAAATTTGTAAGAGAATATATATAATTCTATAAATGTTTTCAAGTGGCCCATGTGCACAAGTTTTGCCTAAAATAGGCTAAAGGGAAAAAACTGATTTTGGAGATGTGCTATTAACTTGTATAGATTTCTTTCGACAACATTACCTAAAATGGCAAGACCTTCCCTAGTTTTTGAAGCTTCGACTTGCAATTTAATATGAAATGGAGACACACTAATTAAGATATGTCCAGGGAGAGAGAATTTGTATCAAAATAGGATGACTAACTCCTCCCATTAATGAATGAGAAGACAAAAAGTGAGGCCCGCGGGAGAGACGCTTCGCTAGCTGACGGAGAATATAAGTGGTGTTCACAGTTTCACTTGAGTCAGTTTTTTATTAAAAGATAACCAAACAAATTAAGTCGGTTTTCTAAAAGTTGGAAACCGAACTAATTAAGTCAGTTTTTCATATGTTGAAACCCTTACTAACTCAGTTTTTAAAATGTTTTCCCTGCCTTATGTTTTATCATTCTGATCTTATTAGTATTGACTAATTTAGATTCCAAAATTTAGAAAACCGACTTAATTAAATTGGTTATCTTTTAATAAAAAAACAAACACAAAGCACTTATGGAATGTAACTCATGGAATGTTCTCTGTACATCCCAAACACTATTCTATCAACTGGTGATTTCCAGTAGTAAAATGGGCTCATGTTCAACTGCATACAGTCGGTGCAAGTTTTACAAGTAAACCATAATTTCTTGCAAATTCATCTAGCTTGACTTGGAAAAATCCGAGACTAACATTCCATGTGGGACAATATCATAAGCACAAATTCACAATAGTACAATTTCAGATTGAACCCTTTGATCTGGATGAATAAACATTTATTAAGATTCTTCCAGACTTAGCTACACATCTGACTTACTTCCCATTTTACCAAAAACATATGAATAAAAGATGTGACTTAATTCCCAAAGCATTCATACTATATACTTAAAACAACTGTAGGCTTCTGAATGTCTGAACATCAAAAGGCTACAAATTATAAGCTTCATGGTGTATATTCTACATACCTTTCCAATCTTCACAAGTTGATCATAATTGTCATGTCCATAGAAGAAAGGCTCCTTCCGGAATATCTATACAGCACAATTCCTTAGAAGTAAGCATCAAAGTGAGAGGAAGAGGACCCTTAACACACAAGTAAGTTCTGACTTTTGGGCCTCAGTATCTGCCATTCATGCATGATTTACCAGAAGACAAACAGTCATGAATGGCATTATGCAAGTACCAAGTCATGGACCAAGTTTTAAAAAGTAAAAAGAATGTGTGCGACAGCACAAGCCGGAAAAAAGAGGTGCAAGAAAGATAGTTGCTCACCATTCCTGCAAACATACAACCAAGACTCCACAAGTCCAATGAGTAATCATAGTCTTGCAAATCAACAAGTAATTCAGGACCTTTAAAGTATCTGCAACCATAAAGAGAGGAGGGGGCAAGTCTTTAAAAACTACAAGACAAAAGAAAATAACCCTCCCTAATTATTTAGATCAGGGATGAAACTTAAACTAGTCTTTTGGTTTTGAGAAGAAAAAACCAGGGCATTATTATCTCTATTATGACAAAAGCAAGCAAAACCTAGGATTTTATAATCAGTTAAGTGAGGTGGCACTTAACTAAAAAATCTCATGCAAGTGTAGCATCTTAGTGGATGATGGAATGCTCATAACTGTAACAATAGTAGAACACATTGAATAAGATTCATTAATAGCTGACAAACAGAACCCTTCTGCTCTGATTCTTCAAAGCTCAGAAACCTCCCTTCTCTTCCTAACACAACCCAAATCCTTACCCCAGCTGGGTTTCTGATCCACAAAACTTTAAAAGAAATGCACTTCAAGATCTATTACTTGATTATCCTCATCTCTCTGTCTCTCCACATTCCGTTCCTATCAAAATGAACTCTTACTCTTAGACTGCTATCTGACAATAAATCCAGCACATAAGTTTTGAGTCAGCAATGTAGTCCAACTATGGAAGAGCTCAAGGTACAATTTTCTACATATGCACTTTTTTCAGTATATTTTTCCAGCTATACATTGCCACCAAAGTTATCCTCTCAGATTGTAGAGCACAATGACACAATAAGGATTGCCTCCTAGCAGTTCTAAGCATAATCTTTCTTGTGTTATCATCCAAAAAATGCTGCAAACTATTTTAAAAAATATAATTATTTCATAGTTCAAGCCATATGAATCCTCAATATCAGTTTCAGTCTATAAACTAGTGTCATTTGAAAACTCAATAATTTGAATAAAGATAAATTAGGTTCTCACTTAATCCAAAATAATTTAAAAGATGTGCATTCTCCAACACCAGAGGGATCATTAGCTTGGTTCATCGCCAAGAGCGAAAGGATTCCAAGAGAATGGTGTTCAATAGGTGATGCCCAATCTCTCTGGGGTGCTGGGAAGAACACAGGATGGGGAACTCAAAAAAACTACTGAAACCAATATCCCTTTATTATGCATGGTTATGAATGTAGGCAAGGCCATAATCTCAGGTGTTCTAAAGTAATATTTAAATTTGATGCTATACACAATTCAAAATATGTTCACGAAATTTGGTAGTATAGGATGTCCAATATAAATGATTTTGACACTTGATGAGTTCATAGACTCCTTATATAGCTAAAGGAACTAACCTTCCTTTTTAGATACTTGCACCCTGTGCGTGCTTTAATAGGCAGAATTTTATATTACTTGCCACAAAAAAAGAAATGCTAAAGACTAATAGAAAATTGAGGTTACTCCCCTCACTGAATTAGTAAATTAGTAAAACCTGGTGAAACAAGGAAAAACCACTCAAGCATTGGATTGTTAATTTACATGATTTCAAATGTCAGAAGACAAATGATACAAACAGCAGAGAAAAAGCGAACCTAGAAGCCACACGAACATTATATTCCTTCCCGGGATGATAAAATTCTGCAAGTCCCCAATCTATTAGCCGAAGTTTCCGCTGCTCATGATCAATCATTACATTGTGGGGCTTCACATCACGGTGCATGATACCTTGAGAATGACAATAGTCTAATGCCTGCAAGGGATACAATAATATTTGAATTTTCTGACAAGTGACGCCTCAAGAAAATATCAATAGCAAGGCATAATACGGAAGCATGCATCATCACAAAAATGTGAAGAATGAAAAATATGAGATAACTCTGGCCATGAAACCTGATGCAAGTGATAAGCAGCTAAACAAAGAATATATCTAAGATTTTAATGTCGGTAACAACAGCAGCAGCACCACAAACAACTTGCCACAATCCCAGACTAGCAATTGCCAATAAAAATTTTACTCCAATACAACACATCCCATTCTTGTACTCAGGAAATATCATCAGATTACCCAACAGAATAATACGAACCTCAGATGATATTGTTACCTATCTTTACACCCAAAACTCACCAGTAAGCAGAAATCAAAAGAATGTGTCCTGTCCACTCATAACAGAAAAGAAGGAGCTTTAAATCATACTCCCTTCCATCTCAAGAAATTTGGTCTACTTTAACTCGCATGGAGATTCAAAATAGCATAGGTTGTTGCAGCTTTCCCATTTTGATAAATGATACTTAGATACATTTTTTTCTTAATAACGATGATGTCCAGGTGAATCTGCCAACCCATGTCTAGATACAACAACAATATATCCAATGTAATCCCACAAGTGAGCATTGGCGATGGTAATACATATGCATACCATAACCACATGTCTACATACATTATTATATTGAATATGAAAGACATAATTTGCATAACAGTTTCAAATGTGAAGAAAGGAGAGTTCAATTAATGAGAATAATCCAAATGACAGATGTCCCCACCTAAAGAAAGAGTTTGAACTTTTGGAAGAGGTAAAAACAAAAATAGATCAAGCACTATGCACATAATCATTCTGTGAAATTTGTTCAAAAAGAGTAGTGAAATTCGTCATAGAAAAATAAGTTTATTATCTCAAGGCACGTTGCATGGATCATCTTCAGGTTATATCGTAAAGGAGATATTCAAAGGGAGCATCCTGTATAGAAATAATCAAATATTACTGTAATCTAAAGCAACCACCCATTACCAATCAAAAAAATAGTGAAGATACACAAAAACCATACACTGAGAGGCCTTAAACATCCACATCAATAGAAAACTTGCCTTCAACAGCTCATAGATGTAATATCTAACATCAAAGTCGGAAAGAGTTGGATAAAGCACTTTAAAATCTGTGTTATTCACATATTCAAATATAAGACTTGGGGTCTTCGATTGCTGATCTCTGACAATATCAAGTAACTTCACAATATTAGGTCCACCGCAAAGATTCTGCAGTATCTTAATCTCACGCTTGATCTGCAGTTAGTAACAATAACCAGTAAGTACCTGTGCAAAATAAAGCTGCAAAAGATGTGTTGTAATATATAAACGAGCATGATTCAGAGCACCCACAAAAAGACAAGTGCACATATAACTTGCAGATAGATGATAGTCCAGCACTCATACTTATAAAGAATTTCTACAATAAGTTAACAGAACGGAAAAGTTAAGAGATATATATACACATGAAAGAACTCATTTGGCTACAGAATGAAAGATGAAGAAAGTTAAAACCTGAAGATCTCTGACGAGCTTGAAGAACATCAATAATACATTACATGGCTCAGAAACACAGAACCACGAAATCACTAACCCTTTTAAGAACTTGACCATTCTAAAAAACTGATTTGACTCAGGATCATAGACATAATGACTTCCCAATTTGAATAACTTCCCAATTATATAAGTCTTCTCTATGTTTAACAAGCTTGGCAGGAAAAAAATGAACCAAAAAAATATATGCATGTAGTAAGATGACATTAGCACTATTGCAGAATGTGGCAAATTAAGTTCCAGAAGGTGCAAGTAGCAAAAACCAAGGATAAAATGAGAGGTCACTTGAGATTGTTTGAGTATGTCGTCAACCTCTAAGATGCACCAGTTCCTAGGTGTGAATCATGGTGAGTAGAGACCTAAAATAACATTGAAGGAAGTTCTCTTGAAAGATTTACAAGGTGTTGAAATTCCTGTAGTCAACCCCAACTTGCTTGAGATTGAGGTGTAGTTGTGTGTTGTAGTAAATCAATGTCCAATTAGAACATCACCAACTAATATTGCTGTTAGTTCTGGTTTTGTCCATCTTAAAAACGAGGTTTTACAAGCTTCTGTTAGGATCCTTGATGTTTCTCCTACCCAGTTGAATCAATTTCCCTTTTTTCAATAACGGCAGTGTCCGGGCATACTTGTGCCCACCTCAATAATTCCAAGGGTAGCTCCTACCTCCACCAGCACAAAGCACAAATACCGGGTATCGAAGATAATAAAATTGTTATCTCCTGCAATTTCTTCATTAAACCAAACTTACCTCACATACGGAACAAAACAGAAACTAAAACCTGTAAATCAAAATGCTACATGAGAAAGAGATTATTCCTTTAACTACCTGCATTCGACACCTCTTATGTGTAAAGAGGGTGTCTTTCCAAGCTAAGGAAAAACATGTGCCTTAGTAATCATAACACTTCTGGATGTAACTAGTGGGTGATGTTAATCACGTAGGGTAAAAGGAAATGTCTTTAAGAAGATAGCGTCTTAGTTCGTGCATGCAAGGAAAAAAAGTTAAGTCTGCTGCAAGTTCACTGAAGCTAACTTAGGGAAAGGACTTCAGCTTTGAGAAGCTATAAAAGGATCCAATCGCATGCACAAATAGAACCCTCAAAATTCTGTTCTAATCATCCCCATTGCACCTTCTGTTTGGTTCCCAATTTTGGGTGGTAGATCGCATCTTTCAAAACTCAATTATGTCTTTATTTCTCATATATCAAGCTGATTCCAACATCTTAAATGAGGCTATTATATTTCACTATGTTTCGTACAACGCAGTAGCAAAAAAAATGTTGTCATCCCTCAAGCTGCAATAGAAGTTGTCCAACAAGATAAATTCGGCACCTTATAATGAAAATCTTTAAATTTATGAAAAGCATCAATTTTTAGAATAGAAGCTTATAAACTAGCATTGAATACGGATATATAAAGAAGCAAAGAAGGAAAACCTCCAACCTTTTTCTTCTTCACTGGCTTAAGGATTTTGATGATACATTTTTCATTATTAGTAGTGTGAATTCCCTCAAACACCTCGCTGTACTTTCCTCTTCCAACTTTCCTTACCACCTCGTAATCATCCTGCTCCCTGTACAACCAATCAACAAACACAGAAAACATCACCTCCGTCAAAACAGCCTCGAAAGCACCTATAAATAAACAAAATAAAAAATAAATCGACAAATTACCCCCATTGAACAGTAAGGGATTCATAATCCCAATACTCTTTAGGTCGGATCACATTTATATCCGTATAAACCCGGGCCTTTGAAGGCGCACCGGGACGGCGAATAGATTTTCCTATTTTCTGCGCCAGGGCTTCCGATAGAGTCGCCGACGGTCGGAGAATAGATGAAGAAGAGGACGGCGGCTGCAGCTGAGGCGGCGGCGGAGGCGGGGAAGGTGATTTGTGCTTGTGTCTGGTGAGAGATAGGGAAGTGCTGGAGGCAAAACGGCGGAGCAGAGAGGGGGAGAGAAGAAGGGAGGTCGCCGGCGAAGGACAGAGGAGGCGGTGGTGGAATGAAACGAGGAAGAAATGAAAAGGCCGTAGGGCCATCAAACGGGGGATAGTTATATATTTGGGGTAAATGGGATTATGCTTGAAATGGAACCCTCCTCATTGGTTTCTTCGACTTTGCATCTCATGCGTTTGTCTACATTCTCATTCAATCCAACGGCGTCGTACACTAGAATATTCTTAACGCTAGTAGTATTTTTTTATTTTGTTTATTTTTGAGATCTCAACTTGTATTAACACAAACACAAGTTTCTTTGATTTACGGATTAAGTTATTTTGATATTATAATGTTAAAATTTGAGATTGAGTTTTTACTTCATTTGATAAAAGGTGTTTCAGATTAAGTTTAAAATTAAATTTATATTTAATTTAGTTAAATATATATCATTATCCAAAATAAGTATAAATTTAATTTTGAGATATCTAATTTAATTTTTTATCTGGTGAATCAAGTGACCATTTATATGACATTTCATATCTAGACTATTGAAAGCATATACATGTGCGAATAAATCAATAAAATACAATTTTCAAAGGAATAATTAAGAAAAGCTAAAAATAATACTTTGAGTGGGATTCGAACCCTAAGTATGAGAGTTCATTTAAAAAAACACCTACCATTATGCTAAACTTTGTTTATTATTTAAGGGGTTCAAGTTTAATATATATATGAAAATATAGAAAATTTATCTTATATATACAGTGTAATTTTTCACCGAGGGGGCTCGGATGAACCCCCTCACCCAACCCTATGTCCGCCCCTGATTAAAAGTGTGATTTTGATACCTAAACTATCACTTGTTAGTTTGAGAAACACACCTCTCGTTTTTATTCTACTCTCACCATGATGTGTTTCTCCAACTAATAAGTGATAGTTTGTGTATAAAAAGATAGTTTAGGTGTATTTTTTTTACTTATCTCTTGAAAAAACAATACATGTAAATTGTAATAACCTTGATATTATTTAATATTTCATTATTTTTTGAAGTAATCTCAAATTTATTTTTAGAGTCAAACCATATGAACTATGACTAACAATTTTTTTGAATTTCAAATTTTTATTTACAATATCAAATTAATATAATCTAATTTAGCTTTAAAAATCAGTTAAATTAACTCTTGAAAAGTGTAATACGACAACTAAAATAAACGAAGGGAACACTTTATCTATATTAGAGCGGTAAAGGGCATGTATGATGGATGAGTTAATGTGCTCTATTCAAGAAGATGTTCATTGGTGTATGTTATTTGTATACGGCATAGTACTAATTAATAAAGCACAAGATGGAGTTAATGCTAAGTTGGAGGTTTGGAGACAAACTTTGAGATCGAAAGGGTTCAAGTTGAACAAGACTAAAACAGAGTATTTGAAGTGCAAATTTTCAGTAATGCATCTCATGAAACGAGCGAGAAAGTAACACAAACTATTCTCAAGAGAGAAAAGTTTAAGTATCTTTGGGTCTGGGTCTGGGTCTGTAATCCAAGGTAATGGGAACATCAATAATGATGTCACACATCACACTTGGACAATATGGATGAAATGGAGGCTTACTTCTAGAGTTTTGTGTGACAACAAGGTACCTTCTAGACTTAAAGGTAAGTTATAGAATGTGGTGGTTAGATCGTTTTATTGTATGAGGTGGAATGTTGACCAATGAAGCACTTGTTATGCCAAAAAATGATTTTTTATGTTTGAAAAGAAATTAATTCGAAAAATCAAAAATCGATTTAAGCTCAATTAATTTGAGAAAAACCAATTTTCGAAATTCGAAGGAAAAAACAGAGTCGCCACCTAATTTTACGGATAATTAGGAAACCAATAAATATTTAAAAAGATCTAACAGAAAAATCT
>JAPFFP010000046.1:8121802-8141504 GCA_026153255.1 Solanum medicagineum
GGGGCTTGGAACTTACATGTGCATAGGCCTTTTCTCGGGGAAACCTGGGAGAAACAAAACCGTGCGCTGGTGCATGGACGACCCATGGCTGGCAAAGCGGACAATATATGCACGTGTGGGGTCCGGGCTGTTACAAATGTATAGAGATTTGAGGGAGGTGTATTGGTGGGGAGACATGAAGAGGGACATTGCCAAATTCGTTTCTGGTTGTCATAGTTGTCAACAAGTCAAAGCCAAACATTAAAGGCTAAGTGGCCTAACCCAAGACATAGAGATTCTGACTTGGAAGTGGGACTAATTATATGAATTTTGTGGTTGGGCTACCCAAGACTAGAAAAAGGTTTTGATTCCATTTGGGTTATGGTTGATAGGATGACGAAATCGGCTCACTTTCTACCGGTTAGGACCACATATGGGGCTAAAAAGTATGCTAGGTTGTACATCCATGACTTGGTGAGATTGTATGGGGTTTCTTTATCCATCATATCGGATCGTGGAGCTCAATTCACTTCACATTTTTGGAGATCTTTCCAAAGGGGTCTTGGTACTAAAGTTAGGCTTTCTACGGCCTCCCACCCTCAAACGGATGGCCAAGTCGAAAGGACCATCCAAACCCTTGAGGATATACTTAGAGCTTGTGTGTTGGAGTTTAAAGGTAGTTGGGATGATCATCTCCCATTGATTAAGTTTGCCTACAACAATAGTTATCATTATAGCATTGGTATGACTCTTTTTGAGGCTCTCTATGGTAGACGTTGTAGATCATCAGTGGGGTGGTTTGAGGTTAGTGAGGTGGCCTTATTAGGACCAGATCTGGTTATGGAAGCTCTTAAGAAGGTCAGGATGATTAGGGAAAGATTGAAGACGGCCCAAAGTCGTCAAAAGGTTTATGCCGATGTGAGGAGAAGGGAGCTTAAATTTCAAGGTTGATGATCAGGTCTATTTGAAGGCATCACCCATGAAGGGTGTGGTACGTTTTGGTAAGAAGGGCAAGTTGAGCCCAAGATATGTGGTCCCTGTAGGGTGATGAGAAGGGTTGAAACGGTAGCCTATGAATTGGAATTGCCTAGAGAAATGGATTTGGTTCATTCGGTGTTTCATGTGTCTATGTTGAGGAAAAGTGTGGGTGATCTGAATGCTAGTGTGCCTTTTGATGTTGTGGGTGTGGTTGAAGACAATTTGACATATGAAGAGGTTTCGATTCAGATTTTTGGATAGACAAGTGAAGAGGTTGAGAAACAACAATGTGGCTTCCGTTAAGGTCCTTTGGAGAAATCAACAAATGGAAAGTGCTACTTGGGAGGCCGAGGTGGACATGCAAAAGCAATATCCTTACCATTTCCACTACACTCAAGCTTAAGGTATTGATCTAAGTCTATTACATGATCTCAAGTCTTAAGTTCAGCCTCATGTCATTTCATATGCTCATGTTTAAATTGACAAGTTCATGATGATTTTACACTTATGATGAGATTTTTTTGAAATGATGTTTAAGTGCATTGTTGCATCTCTATGTGGGCTGAAACTTTCACATTTGTGTCTCTCATATACGTCTCTTTGACATTCGGAGACGAATGCTCCCAAGAGAGATATATTGTAGCGACCCAAAAAAGTGCCCGAAAATGTGCCTCGAAAGTGCCCGGAATCGCAATTTCCATATATCTCAAAATTTGTGCGTGATATAAAAAATCCGACTTCATATTATTGTTCAAGGGGTCATTTTGAGTAGAAAATAGGCCTAACCCGATTTAAGAGAAAACAATTAGCAATTTTAGTTTTCCAAGTGACGATTTCCAGTGAGCTTTTTACGCCCCTGGTGTGATGCGAGCTAAGGGCGCGCACTAGTGTTGCCCCAGTTTTGACTTCGGTCCAAGACTCTTAAGTCTTGGGCGTAGGTGTTTCCAAACATGAAAATACCTTTACTTAGCCATTTTTCACCCTAATATCATTCTAAACATTTCCCAATATTCATTCAAACACTTAGCCATATATTTTACTCCTAAACTCAAGTCTCAAAACCTTTTTCGGATCTTAGGATTGCACTCAAGCTTCAAGTTTCCATCTACAATCTTCATCAAGTTTATCTCAAAGCTAAGGTATGTGGGTTTCATTCATGGGTTCCTTTCACCCATGATATCCAAGCTTCCTTTTACTTAAATTTGCATGATTTAAAGGTGATTTACTCATGGGTCTTATTTATTGTGAAAATCACTGCACACTATGTTTGGGTTTATGAAATTGTGACTGTTTTACTATGTTTTGAGCTATGAAACCAAGGTATTGTAAGATTTGATGAAGGATTTTGATATATATTGCTTGAGGGTGTTACCAAGTATCTATTGAACGTTTTACATTAAATTTTCTCGCATGATTTCACTCTTGAATTGCATGGTTTTACACTAGCACTACACACCCTCTAAGTGTTTGATAAAATGTGTGGTTATGGCTTCTTGAGGAATTGAAGGTCCAATGCATGTCTTATAAGTTGAATGACTATATGATGATGAAATGATGATAAAATGAATGTATGTATATGAGGACTATATGATGATGAAGTGAATGTATGTATATGGTATTCTCTATGTAGTGTTGGGATGTGACCATGCCTTACTCGGGGGTTGCGCGCCGGGTAACCTTATCAAGGGGTTCATACCTTGATAACCTATCGAGGAGTTTATACTCCGGCACCACGGGTGGTAGGGTGCGACTATCCATCAACCTTGTTGGGAGGTTTGTACCCATCAACCTATCAAGGGGTTTGTACTCCGGCACCACGGGTGGTAGGTTCGACGATCCACCAACCTATCGGGGGGTTTGTACTCCGGCACCACGGGTGGTAGGTTCGACGATCCACCAACCTATCGGGGGGTTTGTACTCTGGCACCACGGGTGGTAGGGTGCGACGATCCACCAACCTATAAACGGGGTTTGTACATCAATCACCAAGGGTGGTAGGGTGTGATGATCCACCAATAGTTTAATTGTCTCTTCTTACACATATGTTATGTTCTATATAAGCATGTTTTACTTCAAGTATCATTTATACATGTCATATTCTTAGTATGTTATTCATTGCTTATGATTATGCATTTTGCCTATGTTGTCTATCTCTTGTCGCATTGCATCCTACATGCTTAGTACATTCAAACGTACTAACGCATACTCTATGCCTACATGATGTCACCATGTAGGAACCGGAACACCGCTTGATCCTCCTCCTCCTCCACGTGGCTAGTTCGGTTGTCCTACAAGCTTATTGGCGAGTCCTCCATTTCGGGGATGTTGCTAATGAACTCTTGCTGTGTATTAAGACTATCTTTTTTTTTTTTGGTTATGTATTGACTATGAGGGTGAGCCCGAGGACATGATATGCATCTATATTATGAGTCTTGACTTTCTTGTTTCTTGATGTTATGATATGAAAGTTTATCTTTAGTCCCAATTCCCTTGTTTATACTTATTTCTCATTGTCATTTTAATTGTTTCCGCGACCAAGGATATGTAATGATATGCTATGAGGCTTGTTTGGGGTTCCTTCGGGTTCCCCATTCGCCGGTCACGTCTAGGCCATAGGTTTAGATTGTGACAAGATGTAAGATTTGTAACATTATTTGACGTTATTAGGAGTCACCCTTTTAGAAATACTTGCACTTATTTCTTCCTTCAACAACAAATTATCAACAGTGGCATTGATTGAGAGGCCCCATTAAAACTATGTACTGCTCTTTTTTGGTAGTTTGCCATGTTTGTGTTGAAACCAACTAAACGTTTTGTCCCATTGGTGAGCCTTCGACTTCATGCCATAGATTGAATCAGTCTATAAACAGCTTTGCACCTGACAAAAAAAATCGATTCAATAAATTGAGAATTTTGTAATTCGACCGATGAATTGACATGATCACCACACTATTTGACGAAAATGAATGTACTAGTGAAATCAAGATCTCAGAGGTTGATAGAGCTTGTCAGTTCGAGAAAGTCGTTCAAAACTTTGCGGGACAAAAAAAAGATTCAATAAATCGAGAATTGTATAACGACTTATGAATCGACATGATCACAAAACTTCTACTCTGTGTATGCGACTTGACGACCATGAATGCATCGGTGGAAGCAAGAACGGAGTTTGGTTCTTAGAGAAAGAGAACTATTGGGGCATGAATTATGACGCAGATTATAGTTTTGCTGACGTTTCAAAGTCATACTTGATACTTGAACAATAGACTTCTTTCCTGATTTAGAAAGAGTTCGAGGAAGCCTATTAGGAAATTCAATCATATAAGTTTAAACCAAAAAAAGTACAGGAAGGTATAATATTGACATATAATCACCAAAAATATCTAACAAACAAAAAACAATAAACTTAAAATAAAAATACTCCAAAGTCATAACTTCACAGAAAAAGCCTATAGTATCCTCAAAACGCAACAAATTATATACGAAAATGTAATCAAAGGAAAAAAATTTCGAAAAAAGAAAGTAGATGAAGCTTACATGGGAAAGGAAAGAGAATAAGTAGCCTTCGTTAGTAATTGCAGTTGTGCTTCCATTTGGAATCTTCACTGCCATTGTTGACTTCAGTTTCAAACGAACCAAAATTGGGAGAAAAAGATTTTTTCAAATGATCCCTTTTTTAATAGGGCGAAGCGGTGTCTGGAAGGAAAGGATAGAGTTGTAAATTTATAGATAAAAAAGAATTGATAAAATATGGTAGCGCCATGTGAGTGCGCCGCCAATTCTCTTTTATATATAATAATAATATAATATATATGATCAGATAGTAATAAATTTAACATCTGTCATTTTAAAAAATTTTAATCAAACAAAAAAAAAAAGTTATGGTCAAAACCTATTTTAGTTACTAATTAAAAATATGATTTATTTATTTATTTATTTATCTATTGCTAGTTTTATCTCAGTGTGGCTAAAGAGGTTCCAAACTGCCCTCTTTTGGGGAACACACTCCTCGTGGTTCTATAGTAATAGTACCAGTTAGTTTTTAGAACCGACAGATGTTAAAACTAGCTGACTTGGGTGTACTTTGTCAAACTCAAAAACTTTACATATTGGCAACTTCCAAACACTGCCTAATGACTGAATCCATCCTTAATAAAAACAACATACAATACACCACACCTGTAAAGGCGCACGTGTCTTTGACTTTCCTTTGACTCCCTGCAGAAGCTTCGAAAAATCATCTGCTTACAAGCCCTAATCTTCCTTCCAACCTCCAAAATTCAACTTTCAGTACCAATTTTCTTGATTACATTACTACTTCATTAGCTCAGGTCAGTTTTTCCTTTCCTTTTTTGTTGTTACTATTTTTTTTACTGTTTGGTGTTTTATTGAGGTTGATGGAAGTTTTGATCAGATTACACTTGTGGGTTTGGTTTTGAACTGAATAATTTCACGTGGGGTGTAGTAAAGTTCGTTTCTTTTCATTTTTTGTTACTTATTGTTAATGTTTCTTGCATAATTCAGTGTCAATTTCAGAAATATGTAATCGGGATTTTGGACCCCCACCTGTTTCTTCTACAATGTGTAATGATGAGTTCATCTGTCTTTTAGAAAAAAGTTCTTTTGGGGTGTATAATATATCTTTTTCTTGCTGAGAGATTGAAATTAAATTGATAATCATGATCAGTATTTGGTTGACACATACTAGTCAAATATGGTATGAGGGGTTTCTTGAGGATGAGGATTAAGGAGTGAAAAGGTTTAGTAGTGGACAATGAATCGTGATCATTTGCTTTTTGGTTTCTGAAACTACAAATTGACTAAGGGTGTGGCCTAGTGGTCAATGCTTGTTGGTAATGGGAGGTGACATGTATCAAAAAGTAATAAATAAGGCCATTAGCCTTTTCATTCTTTAATTCATTCGTTGGAATCACTAGTAATAGAGGATCAGCATGCCAGCTATAAGCAAGAAGTCAAGTCCCTAGTTGTCGAGTTACTTTCTTACAAATAAGTGATTACATACACGTTCCTCATAGCATTAAAGCATTAACTACCCTATCGCTTCGCTGGACTAATTATTCCTCATTTTTGTAGAAATTCAAAGGGAGACCACAAGGGTCTTCTTATGGTTCGCTATAGTCCATTAATAATTAATAGGTCTACTAATCCTTCTTGTCCGGTGCAAAAGCAAGCAAGGGAGTACTTTGACTTGCCTTGTCCCTTCCTCTCGCCACAAGACAAGCTCTGGTATAATCTGTCTATAAGTAAGATTAAGATATGGTTTGATTTGTGAGGCCTCGCTTCACTAACAAAAGTCGCTTCCTCGTGAACTCCGTTAACTAGGCACCCCTCTCCAAGTAGTCAGTCTGTTTTCTCGTAGAGAAAGCCTTACTCTCATTTCGTTCGAACATAGCCCACAGGTGTCAAGGGGTTGTAGGGGCGACTTCCAGAGATAATTATGGCGAAAGGTTCTAAATAAGAAGCCCTTAAAAGGAAGTTTTATTATTGTGGTATACCAGCCACCTGGTCTGGAACTTCCATTCCAATCGAAGCATATAGATTCATATGTAGATTTGTATGTATAGCCACTTCAATCGTGCTCGTTCTTTCTCAAAAGTATCTTTTTTCTGGGAACATGGTCAACTGGAAATTATTATATTGCAATTTTTCATCCACCGATGGATAAAATGCTCCAGTTTCCCATTCTCATATGAGGCCTAATGAATTAGTCGACGTGCGTGTAAGCTAGCTCCGACACCAGCTTTATTAAAAAAAAAAAAAACTATAAATTGAAAGAAGAAAAAATAAGCCAATTTCTATAGCATAGAACCCTTGAACCTCCGACCAGTGTGTTGATTGATTACACATGAACTTCTTCTACCTAGTGGTTCTGCTAAAAGTAGTTGAGTATCTTCATTGAACTTTAACATAGTTTTACTTGGAATTTATCATGAGCTGGAGTACTATCACATGGAGACTTCCAAAATTGTGTAAAAAAAGAGACATTTGACACATATTTTTCTTGCCTATATGTGCTTCTTCATTGGATTGAGAGTGCAGTTGTGACTTCTTACCTAACTTAGTGAACTCTTTACTTTGTTTTGATTTCTTTCAGTTGAAAATATGGAATTTAGAAGCTTATAAATCATTGTTGCATTTGGAAAGACCTATTAGGTTTCATTTTTCTTCTTTTGTTCACAAATTTTCTTGCCAAATTTGATTACCCAGGATATAGGGAGCACATACAGTGGATTTTGCTGCTGAGATCAGCGTTATTAATGGATTGAGCAGAGGTGCTCCTAATCCTATTGATTTCATGGTACTTTTCCTTATTATTTAACTGCTTCCATTCAGTGAACCAAGTGAATCGGGAGCGAGAATGCCGACAAATCGGCATTGCCCTCGAATTGACACTTATCAGCTGAAGCTTCTGATTGAAAGGAAGATTGGTCAACAAAGTGCAGAGAAATATTTTACTGCCTTAAGCAAATACTTGAGTCTAAAGCTTAGCAAGTCAGAGTTTGAGAAGTTCTGTATTGGTTTGTTCGGAAGAGATAATATCTGCCTTCATAATGCACTTATGCGAGCAATTATACAAAATGCTTGTACGGCTAAGACACCTCCACCAAAAGATGGCACAATGCAGCCTTCATTTAATGTCAAAGTTCCAAATGGATATCAAAGAGGCACTCTCCAGTCACTATGCAGAGATGTGTTTCCTCAGTCTCCTAGAAAGGGGAGAACTCCTACTCCTCGTGATCGTCGATTCAAGGACCGGCCATGCCCTCTGCGGTCTCATTGGAAAACCCAATCTGTTGCTTCTGAAGATAATGCACCAAAAGCACAAGAGCATCAAAGTGCTACTGAGTTGCTGTCATTGAGTAGCATACATAGTAGAAGCAATGTAACTGCTCCCCTTGGTATCTCCCTGAGTGATAGGGGAACAAGGAAAGTAGTATATCACAGATCAGCCTCTTTACATGGTATTGGAACTTGTAATAGCACTCGTGAGTTGCCAGACTCCAACTCTCTGAAGAAATGGTTGGAACAGAAGTCGGAGACAGAAGGTGTACAAATGTCAACAGATGCCATAAATATGGTGAATAATGGGCTTGATGTTTTTTTAAAGAGATTAATAAAGCCTTGTTTGGACTTGGTAGGCTCAAAGTCACAACACAAACGCATCCATGACCAAGCTGTTTCAGTTTCAAATAAAATGAGGCCCATGAAATACATTCAGAAACCAAGTGATCTCTTTTCTGTTTCAATGCTGGATTTTTGCTCTGCAATGGAGTTGAATCCCAGGTTAATGGGGGAAGATAGCCGAATACAGCTTGAGAAAGTTAACTTGCATGCATACGAAGAATCATTGATCAGTTAGTGCATTCAACTCCAAGTCCATCTGAAAGTGATGACTTGAGTTGTGATTTTATAAGTCGGTCAAACAGTGATACTGATGCAGTTTATACAAGCACTAGTAAAGCTTCAAGGTCGTTTAGAGCTAGGTAAAATTTTGGATCAAGGTTAGGTTGTGCATACGTCTAAGAGCTGATTATTTCTAAATTGAGAGCTGTTATTATCTCATAAAGTAGCAAGATATCAATACTCGTAAGATTGTAGCCTTTACAAATAGAATTAAGTAGGCTTCTTTAACTAATAGCTGTTGTCTTTCATGTAACTGACTGTTGTTTGTTAATAAAGCTTACTTTTTGGCCTATCTGTAGAACTCAAAGAGTATGATATAAAGGATATATCCTTGTGTTCTTACCTTTGAGATATATCAGATAAAATTTGTTGCTTCTATAATGGCGTCGGTGGATTAGAACAATAGCCATTTTACAATCAGAATAGTGTAGCAAGAAATATCACAGGACCTATGATTAAAGCAGGAGTTAAATGTTTATATATAACAACATGACTAACAAAAACATTAGAAGAGAGAAGAACAACCTAATGGAAAATATAGTTGCATCATGATATGGAATTACGCCTATTTCTACTTGGTTTATTTTTCCCTTTGCTGGGCCATGGCATTGTGACGTCGTCAGCGCCAAATGATGGATAAAGTTTCCCAAGCTTTCTAGATACTGCGGTTATGAATGATTTTCCAGGCAAACGAGGCTTATCAGAAGGTAGAGTAGTGGTTCCCAAAGGGGTGCTAGCAGATGATTTGTCATCACATTTTTCAATTTCTTTGCATTTCATTTTTAATCTCATTAGCTCAAATTTGAGATCCTGATTTTCCTTTTTTAGACTTGAGATTTCGTCTGTAACAGGAGAAATGTCGGTGGATAACCAATTGAATTTAGATGGAAGAGAAGGAGGAGGTTCTGCCCCTACTAAACTGACATCCATAACTTGGCGAAGGCGTTGTTGTTCATAGTAAAGAACTTGCACAACAATCTGAACAGGGAGCCTCTCATTCTGAGCAGCGTGAGCACAAGCTTCTCGAGTTAGCTTCTGACAGTTCATAACACTGCACACTTTTTTCCTCTCGATGTCACTTAGAGCTGGATGTGCCTTCAAATTGTGCAAAAGCTAGAAGATTAGAGACAGGTATCTACAATAGTGTTACTCACTTTGGATTTTTAGTTGTGTGTTCACAATATATATAATTTTTCTTACATTATCATGTTAAAGTGACATAAATATTAGTAGTCTTTAGTAGTTGGTATACCTTCAAATACATGTCAATGGCCTTGTACATCATATCTTCTGTGATCCTAGATTGCTCTGGAATGACTTCAGCAACACTAATAAACTCTGAAACAAAGAGATTACTGTCACTGGCTATTTCAGCAAGGTAATCTTGCATGACTTTCCCAACTTTCTCCATCTCGCTGGCTGATGAAGACACATTCTCTTCATCGTTGAAACCTAATCGATTTCCCACCATTTCATACTCTAGGAAATTCTTCATAATACGTTTCACAGTTCCAACATCAAACAATGTAACCCCTGTTAATGAATATGAAGGAATTAATAAATCATCTAATACAGCCTGTCCAAGTTGCAATGACATTCTCCTCTCCAAATCAACCCTGCAAGAAACTGTGGTTTCTAGATATATTGCTGCTCGGAGAAGCAACGAGAGAAAGCTAACTGACAAGGCATTTTTCTCCCTTGGCAAAAGACTAACAACGGTTTCTACAACAACCCTCTTTTCATGTTCTGTTCTTGCCTCAATCTTTTTCCTCCTTTTTCCTGATATATCCTGGAACGACAAGAAAATCATATCCACACATATTTCACTTAACCAAATAGAGAAAAAAAAACAACAATAACAAAAGTTGCCCCTTATGTTTGGTGGTTGGTCTTAAATAATCCTTTAAATATACACAATTTCATTCATGTTAACTAGTGTTTTAAATGTAACAGCAACCAAATGTGCTCAGTTTTTGTAAACATAAAGAACTAAAGTTGCTCTTGTATATGGTTAAAGGGAAGTAATAGACCAATCTCCAAGCATAAAGGACTATTCAAGGGATGAGACCTCACCAAATCTCCAAGGGATTTCTGCGCGTAGAGCGTTAATATTGGTCCAAGTGCATACTGTTTGAATCCCCTTGCCATCATAGCAATCAAAACCCTTTGGAAAAAATCAATTCTTAGGACAGTTAAATCCTCACCCCACCAATCAAATGTAGAGGAATTCAAGCCACATTGGCTGTCCTTGCAGACTATGTATGCAATAGTGTCTATGCTTCTGTTCACTAATTTTATATCTTCTGCAATGGGAAGAAGCTTTTCTGAAGAGTGTAAAATGGAAACTGAACTTGCAATGCTCTTAAGGGCTACTTTATTTAAGTAGGTCTCTGTTAATCCTACCAAATTTCCAACTGCATACTCATCTGTCATTTCAAGATACTCTGCCACACATCTAATCACTGCAATGTTTCTTGAGCTTATCTCAAAGTTTATTTCGTAACAAAATTTTGCTGCAAGTTCAAATGCCTCGGCTCCACCAGGAATGTCAGGGATTTCGATTGCAGAAAGCTTAGCATCACTGGATTTTGAGATCAACTTCCTTATGTATCCACACTTTGAGACTAGTGGAAACTGCATGTACTCATCAAAGATGGCGCCTTTTAATTAAGCGACAATATAAATATTGAGGAACTTGGCCTTAGCTGGCAAGCAAGTACTCCAACTCTGAGAGTGCACATCTAGACACCTCAACTTGGTATTTATTGGCAACTAACACTCCAACTCATCCCCATTGCGTCTCGTGGACACCCAACAGTGAGGTGTCTAAATGGTCGTTTTGTAAGTTGAAGCGTTCAACTGACACAATAGAGATGAGTTGAGGTCTCTAGATGTGCACTCCCAAAGTTGAAGTGTTCGCTTGTCAGCTTCAGCCAAGTTTGAGTGTCTGTTTATGTCTTAAGCCTCAATAAATTCTTACACTATTAGGTCACCTAAAAGATAATTACAGGTCAGATAAGTGTTGCTAGTTACCAATAAGAACAATCTTGATGGAGTTTTTGAAATAATTAGGAACTTTGTTAAAACAAGGAATGTACCGTGTGCAAAGCAAAAGAACTTCTTCCAACATGAACAGTTATATCACTTGGGATATCCTGTGATAAAATCCTGTAGATAATATAAAAAGGGCATTCCTTAATTCATAGAAAACTGCATAAAGAGTAGGTGGAAAAGAACATTGAGAAACAACAAAAAAAAGGAAAAATTATAAGTGAAGAGAGAATACCAATCAGAAGTCCTTTTCATCACATTGGAAAGAAGCTCTTTTCTGGTAGTGGACATGTTTACATGAGTAGATGGTTGTGTGGTCTGCTGCTCTGAACCAAGATCCATCATGGCCGAGACTATAAAGTACCTTGAGGTCTATTACTATATACTTGGTATAATTCTTGATAAAGCAAAAACAAGTACTACTTTTGTCCTCACTTGCATCTTTTGGTTCATATCATCAGGCACCAAGTTCAATCAATAAGTCTGGCAGAATTCCCATTTTAGTTTCAATTTACTCGGAGGTGTTTGACTAGGCAAAGTGTTTAAAAATAAGAAGAAAATATATTTTGAAATTTATAGTCAGTCGTAAATATTTGTGTGGTTATAAATCACTCCCTATGTTTTAATTTATTTGTTTACTTTTATTCTTAGTTCATTTAAAAAAGAATATCTGTCTTTTTTTCTTTTTGATAACTTTTTAATTCTAACTTTCCATATGATATGCTTGAGACCACAAGATTAAAGAGCATGTATTTTAGTACATTTTCTATAGGTTTTTAGTTTAAGACCATAAGAATTAAAAGTCTTTACTATTTTCTTAAACTCTATGTCAAGTTAAAACCAGACAAACAAATTAAAACAAAGAGAGTATCTCATTAAGTGAAATTTAGAATTCTAAAGTTAAATCGTTACTAAATATAAAATTGTACTTCCTACGTTTCAAATAGAATGACCCATTTTGACTTGCATGAAGTTTAAGAAAATAAAGAAAACATTTCATAATCGTGTGGTCTTAAATTAATTGAAGTTATGTCAAGTGTGCTAAAATGTTCTTTAATTTTGTGATTTTAAATATGCCAGTGGAAAGCTGAAATTAAAGTATTGTCCAAAAGAAAATGGAGAAGAAAACTAAAATATCCCTTATCTTTGGGTTAAGACTCAAAGTCATTCTTAAATTTTGAAATTGAGCACTAATAATCTTTCATGTTTGCAATATTGGTTCACTGTTGGTCCTTCCCCAACCTTTTACATATTTCTTAACATTGATTTTGACCACCACTTTATATATAGAATGTTCAATTGTGTTTTGATATATTAAGTAGAAATGATAACTTCATGTTAGAGAAGGTGAAAACAAGAACGAAATATTAACTTCATGTTAGAGTAGGTGAAAATAAGAACACCTTATTCTATTTAGTAGAAATATTATTGCATCTAAAATTGAGAGGTTCATCACAATAATTTCACATGCAATCATGTATAATTTTTCTTTTTGCAATGTCATATGTGTCAAGGTGTTTTTATTTTAGTTGCAATAATATTTTTACTGAATTGAGCAATGTGTTTTTTCTTCTTGCTTTCTTTCACCTATTAATATTAAAAATAGATAAAAGTTTGGGGAGGATAAAAAATGCACGAGGATTATTAATGCTCCATTTTAAAAGTCAATGACTTTGAGTTTTGATCCAAAATTAAAGAACTATTTTGGTATTTTTCTCCAAAGGAAAACTGACTAAAACCTTAAACACATATCACATAAATTTAGGAGTAGTATTATGCATGTGGGGTTGGTGAATGATTTAATGGAGTGTGTGTGAGATGCCCCAGAGGATGGCGCCAAAAGAAAATAAGTTTTTATGTGGGGATCATTTTTTCATAGTGCTAATCCTTTTCTTTGCCGGCATATGTGAAACCTCCTTGTATTTACTTCAATCAGAACTAACATGTAGAACTGTGAGCTACGTTATTGCTAGCAAGTTTTGGCAACCTGCATAAAGATTCAAACATGCCTAAAAAACAAGTTTCTTCCTTCAGTTTCTAGTGCTTCCAGAACAAACACGGGGAGAACTGCTCAGCTTAATGATTATTATTTATCAGCATTTGACATGCGCGCTGGCAAATGTTTTGTTTTCTCGAGTCATGCCAAAAGAATATTTGAATAGGCTTCATTGGTACATTCTACCATACTTATTACCTATTCATTCCTTAATATATAATCTTTTTGAGAATTTCAGAACCTGTGATAGACCAACTATTGAGGCGCCCTGGCATGTCATCTTATTTAAATTTAAAATAATTTAACTTTATAATTTCTCTTGTACTCTTAATGAAATGATTCTCCACCAACAAATATACAAAAATAATTTCAGCTCATAAATTTCAAAAGTTTTTTATTTTTTCTTATATATCGACATCGTGTCAAGTCAAAGGGTTTTGTAGTTATTTTGTGCTATTGAATTTCCATTAGTATCATGAACTCAATCGTGAAGACAATTGACATTCCGAAGGATAATATAATGGAATGTGAAACTTTTATACTTAATTGTGATAATTAGAACTTTTAGCAAGTATTTCACACAAGAAATGAAAAGGCTAGGTTCCAAATGACTCACAGTTGGACATAGTTTCCAACCTAAAATCTTTTTAAATTGAAAAAATAAATTTCTTATTTTCTTTTTTTTCTGTTATTTTTTGAATTCTTGAAAATTCTAAAATTTAAGTTCAAATTGTATTACAAAATTATACGATTAAATGTGTTTTTCAGAGCTGATCTAACCTAAAAAATAAAATAAAATGAAAAATTCATGGTCAAACTCTCCATTAGCGTCGGACTGAGGGGGTTGGATGTGGCCAAGGCTCAAAGAGGGACAATACGATATAGTGACATGATACTCGTGTTGAGCTATATATCACTACTTGGATAAATTTGATATTTGAAACAACTCCTGATAGTTTACCTTCAAAAATATTATTGTTTTAATAAAATGTAACTTGATAGATAGAAGACAATGAAAGTTGAGACTTTATTTAGAAAAACTGAAATAACCGAAGACTATTCAAATTACAATATTTCTAAAGAAATTAAAGAATTATAATAAATGTAAAAAAAAAAAAGGTCATTTTTTTACCCGATAGGGAAAAGTTGGAATATCCCAACTGATTTGGGTCCACAAGCTTAAAAGAAACCTCATATAATTAGTGTTAGTTATATGAGATACACATTTAATGAAATTTTTTTAATGATTGATGGAGTAATATACATTGTTTCCATGTTTTATAGTACAGTACTTGTTGATACTATCACATGTGTCATTGCCAAACAAGCCTACTCGAAACTGGCCTCGCTTCTTGTGTGACTTAGTTGACATCGATTAAACCAGACAAATATAGAGAGCAATGTGCTCACAATATGGCACCACGATCATATACTATGACTTATTTATTGATATTGAAGATAGAATAGCTTGCTTACCAAGCTTTCACTAATTGATGAGAAGCTTGTCGCCACGAAAGAAACGAGGAAAATTATGATTGAACCTCTTGTTTATATGCAAATTGGAACTAAACTTACACATCTTTGGATCTTGCATGGGGGTAACTTTCACTCTACTGCTAAACTAAACGCAATCAGGGAGAGCAAGTTTAAAATCCTTGTGAACTTTTTTTAATAGCCAAGTTAAAACGGAATATCTATTAAATAGACAAGTTAAGCCTCTCCGTTGGGGTTAGCTGTTTGGACATATGAGTTTACATGGGCCACACCCCAACCCTGAGGTAATGAAGAGTTCGACTGAATCGTTCATACAAAAGTAGTTCCAGAAATGTCTGCTTGGATATGAGTCCGACCGCACATTGGCAGAACTTCCAAAAAGATGTGATTGCCCATTCCCTGTTGTTGTGCACCCTCCTAGCAAGTGCGTCTGCTGTACTGTTTTGTTCCCTGTAAATGTGCAACACCTGTAAAACTCCCAAGACCTGCATCAAGCACATGCAATCAAATATTAGATTCTCATAAAATGCTACCTTTGACTAGAGCGGAGATGAGTTCGATGCAGTCCATCTCAACTTCAAAGGGTATGAATCTCTTTTCCACTGCCATTGTCAGACCTTGTGAACTTATTTTTAATGCTTATAGCTAGTTTCATCGGATTTATATGATAATATTTGATCGGGTAAAAGATTTAATGTTTTATTATATTCATATACTATGTGATAAATTTATAAAAATATGACAATGGTGTGATAGGAAAATTGCATATTGAAATTTGTGGAAGTTGTATGGAACTTTAGTACTGATGTTATGATCAAATAGAGAATCATTAAAAGAAAGAAAACTTATAACTGGACAAGTACTGTAACTTGAGGTGTATGTGACATAGGATATGACAAGTCATTGCATAATTAAATTTTCCAAATGATACCTAACAAGGGAAATAGTGGCCAGTGTCTGATACTCCTATAATTTAGATGTGACTGAGGCTACCAAACCAAAGGGAAAATTAAATTAAAGTAATGGCTCTTGTGCTCTTAAAGGAATCTTATCCCATCCATATGTTATTTCACATCATGTAATTGAATGTTTTGCCGGTTGAAACAGTCAGCAGTACATAATATAGTGCTTTTCAAATACATGAAATCAATCTATCTTCTAAAATATAGTATGAGGAATTACACAAATGTGCTACTACAATATATTTTGGTGCTCTTGCTAGTTCCTACCATGTTTTTATCTACACAAAGTGTCTCCATATTCAGAGGCAGACTCATGTGAAAGGGTGGCCTGCACGTTAACTTTTGAAAAAAAATTATTTCTCCTATTCAATAAGGGCTAAGTCGAGAAACACTTGCTTAAAGCATATAGGTGACTATTACGTGCATGTTTAATTTTATGGTGGCTGTTAAAATGTCTACTTAATTTTATTATATCATTTCTATTAATTATTATTTAATTATTTCTTCAACTATGACATTACAATATTACCCGTAATAAATTATTTTTCTTAAAAATGACTGCCGATTTATGTGTCTGCTTCAGCTGCTTGATGTTACAATATTACCCCTAATAAATCATTTCTTCGACTGCCTCAACTATGAATAATTTGAAATATTTTAAAAAATAAATATAATTTTGATTGACGCTAAGAATTTTATATGTGCAGCAGAAATTGGAGCTTAGGAGTAATGTGTATTATTTAAAAACTACTTAAAAATATTATAAATGGGTTATGTTCAAAAATGTCCCACAGAAGAGGTGGTCTTGATATTTTGTCCCTCATAAGAAATGTCCTACAAAAATGCTCCATAAGAGGTGTAGTTTGGTTCGACTTAAAATGAACAAAAAGAAGTATTTTTGTAAGACTTTTGCAAAAGATCAAGACCACTACATTTGGTGAGCATTTTGTATTATTTTTTGCAGAAAAATTAAGAAAGAAAAATAACATATATTGGGCACTAGTATGTATATATACACCTTGAAGAATTACTATATGTTTTAAAAGGATCCTCAAACATTATGCTGGACTGGGTCATTTGGTTAGCATGCCCCATAGGCCCTTGAGTGTGAGTTAATTAGAAAAAATTCAAAAAATGTGTTGGTTACAGATTTGAAATAATAGTAATCTAACATATGCAAAATGTGGAGCAAGCTTTATCCAGTCATGTCATTTTATTTTTGGGTGCTCAAAAAATTTTCAAACGAGGCAGTGTTGCACGACTATGGTCGTCTGCCACTAGAAATGACTGGGGACAATCATGGATATGTTACCCAGAGCGATTGTGGCCCTAGTTTTGTGACATTGACTGATCGTATGATTCGAACACAAAAGTCCGTGTTCCATTAGGCTAATTTCAGGCTGTGGACCATTTTTGCCTCTCTCTTCAACAACCACTGATATCCTCCTATTAGCTAATAGAGTTTAGTGCCAAAACAGGCAAATCAGCGTCACCTATTACTCATTTTTAACAATAAATAAATGTAATTTTTTCCAAAAGATTTACTACTACTGAAGGGGCTACTTGTTTAAATGCCATATGGACATTGATGTACTCACAGAGCTTTAGCAATATTTGTGATTGAAAATTCCTATAGAGATGGGTTGAGTTTTTATTCGTCAATGACAAGACAAGAACAAACAGGACACCTTCATTAAGTGCAAACATAAATGTTAGTCTTACACCAAACACTAATGTATAGGATTAATATGAAAGATATAGTTGTTTCATTTTTTTAAAAGAATACGTCCTATTAATATCTTTATGAATGGTTGTTTCAACTTTTAAAGACCAATTAAATGACGCCACATGTTATTTTTAAAACTATTAATTAATTAGTTTAGTTTTAAAATACATCATCTTCCCCAAAAATAAACACCATCTTCCTCAAAGAGCCATTACGGAATTAATATTAAGATCTAAATATATCGAGCACTAGCAGTCATCGTGACCAGTTCGGAACCCATTCTTTTAATCAATAACTTAATCTCTGGCGAACCGTCACAAGTGTACCAGATTTATCGTAAACGGCATAAAATTCATCTCAATTTTCCCCTGAAAAAGCGGATTGTTAATGCTCTGTTTGCTCTAAAGATGGACTTGAGAAGTTTCTGAAAAGATCTAGAGATTGTGAAAGTTTTTTTGAAAATCGATTGAGTGGTTTCTTGCTGTGGATCTATTGAAGGTGGAATAAGAACACGGCGATCAGGTAAATGAGGCATCGAAAAGAATACCCATGAAATGGATAGATCAGTTGTCCAAAAAAAACAAAAGATAAATGGAAAGGTTCTTTTTCCAAGCAGCACACAGCAAAACAAACAAGAATCATTACTTGTTGCCATTGATACTAAATTATCATAAAACTATTCCAGAAAACTTGAAGTTCACCATGATTTTAATCACAATGCATGCTTGGTTACAGTTTCAATTCTTCAAGGGAGAAAAGTCTGCTGCTGTGTATCAAGAGAAATGAAAAGGTTGAGGATTGTTTTGAAATGCTTTGGGTCGGGTTAAATTCATATTTTTAAATTTAAAAAAAATTCGTTAAACTTGAGGATTGTTTTGAAATGCTTTGGGTCGGGTTAAATTCATATTTTTAAATTTTAAAAAAAATTAGTTAAACTTGTGTAAACATCACGCGCTTCTACATATCTGATGGTAGATGAGAAAATGAGCAAAAATGGTATATTTATAAAGATGCTTAATGCTTTTATGGAGTAATTTCAGTGGTAATTTTATGTCTTTTTCTCTAAAGAAAACAAACTATTTTAAGTTAAAACTACTTGTACATCATCTGAATTAGATTTTTATGATTGTTTCATTTACCATCACTTATGTTTTTTCCACTTGCTGAGAATAGGCTGGAGATTCCGAGACATAACAAATATGAGCAAGGCCTAGTAAAGCATTACTTGCTGAGCTGAACTCTCCTGGAAACAAAGTTAACATTTTTCATGCTAGGAAAACTTATGGTAGGTGACAATTGAATCAAATTTGAGCGGGTCATAATGGGTCAATACAATAAATGGGTTAAAATTCAAATTGCCTCGAACTTGTTTGGGTAAAAACGGATTGAATAATGGTTTATACGACGGGTAAAGATCCAACCCAATCTAATTTTCACTGAGTTTTACTTATTTTATTTGTTGTTGTACAATATTTTGATACCCAATGAAATAGATTCTTTATTTTGACTATATATAATCTATCAAACAAAAAAATTTAAAAATATTTTGAGAAAATTTCTTTCGAATCAATCTAGGTTGCGAATCAATAAAATTTTTAATGAGTTGAAAATAGATTCAGTTGAGATGGATCGAACTAATAAATGGACGAGTCATTAATTTACCCGAATTTAAATGAATTAGATAAATTAGATTTGATTTTGCCATCTCTTAACTTTATGTTAAGAGTTTTATGAGGTTACAAATAGAGGGATCAGACTAGCTAGAGCATTAGAGGAAGAATCTTGGGTACGTCCACTACGTGCAGGTTCTGTATACAGCTGGTGAATTTACCATCGATTTCCTCATCTTTTCAATGGAGTTTGTCTAATATAATGATCTGCTCAAAAGGTGGGGTACGGTGATTTTATTTTATTATTATTATTATAAAGACAACGGATTTTTTCTTTTTGGAATTGTTGGGATATGTTTCTTATATTAAAAGTTTCTTTAAGTGGATTACACCACTTTCGTGTATTCTCCATTTTCTAGAGTGGCTTTGCCACTGATTTGTTTTGCTACTTTTCTAAGTGGCCATTGACTTTTATTTCCATTAA
>JAPFFP010000046.1:8141604-8156630 GCA_026153255.1 Solanum medicagineum
GTAGCTATTGATATCCGGCTAACTCTCTTGTTCCTATTTTCTTCTGTACTTGTTCTATTTGAGAAGAAGGACAGTTGAACTTGTATTTATTGTTTTCTGTATTTCTAGTGGCTTGTACACGTGACATCCTGTTCTTGGGTGGGATTTAAGTTATGAAAATTCTCAATTTAAATATTATTTTAGAGCTTCCGCACATTATATTTGATATCTTTTAAGTTAAGGTTGACTTGCTCTGATGGGATTGAGCGAGTGTTATCACGCCAAATTTTCGGGTCATGACACATTGTGATTTGCAAGCTATAGCACGAGAGTGAATTTAATATCCTAAAACGACAGGTTTGCAAAGGCATGGGCATATATTCTTAATAGGAATTTGGACTTAGATCTTACTCAAATCTGAAAAAAATGGGGTTTTTTTTTTAAATTAGAAGTTGAAAAATAATGCATGTGAATGTTGGAAGTTATGTTTGAACCTGTACCAAGTGACGGTATTTTGTGATATATAGCAACTCACTGGTACTAAAGCTCACTAACACCACACAAGTTGTCTTCTGTTCAGTAAACTTAGCCTTTTGTGGCGCAAGTCATTTTGTTGTGGTCTGATAAGACTTGGTGGTTAATTACTAGAGTAGTAAGATAGCTGGAATTTAGATGTTATCAAATGGTTTCTGGTTTCTTCACATATAGGTTTTAATTTCA
Organism: Solanum medicagineum; assembly: GCA_026153255.1. Taxonomy (NCBI): domain Eukaryota; kingdom Viridiplantae; phylum Streptophyta; class Magnoliopsida; order Solanales; family Solanaceae; genus Solanum; species Solanum medicagineum. Next base: position 8,142,304 of record JAPFFP010000046.1, read on the forward strand.
GCATTTGCATGTTCACATATGACATTGTCTTGTCGACAGGAAGCTTCACTATAAAGGCCATCCATCAACACAACTTGCAAGTCTTACAAACGAGCACACAAATACTACAAGCAGCTCACAACTTGATTGGACCGACCGTTGCAACTAGTGACGGATAGTTCATACCAACTTTTTTCCGGCAAGGACGTTCGACACCTAAAGAACTTCACTTTTTGAGATGAGGAAAACAGGCATAGAGATCAGATTTTGGGTGTTTTGCTTCAGCATGTTCCTTGCACTTCACCTCTGATGTTGTGCACATAAATGTCTGCATACACACCTTGCACTGCCATCATTTATAAAACAGACAAGTTAACCAAGAACCAGTGCAAAGTTTTAAATAATAGGCTGATTGGTAACCGAGTATGCAGGCCTCAAACCCAACTAACTGATGGCTAATAAAGGTAAAAAGGAATGAAGAAAAAGAGTATAGGTGGTCCATGTGATATTTTTGCTTAATGAATATACAGAAAAACAGTAGTAAACTGAGAATTTTAGTTACTATAGAATAAGATTTGATCCTATTCATGGAGATTCCATAACAATTCCAAAAATGAAAAGTTCGAAATAATTGGTATAAAGTATAATTAAAATGCTCCACTGATATTGAGCTATATCATGTGAGAAGTATTCTGATGGTATTACAAACTCCAACTCTTTTAAGTCCAAGAGGCCAAAACAGTTTGGAAAACCAATAGGAAAGCTGACCTAGCCCAAAAAAAATTGGCCTATCTTACAATAAACTGTAAATTGACTTCAAATCTATTATAATTAAGTCTATCAAAAATTTTATTCACAAGGACTTAAGGAGTAGTTCACAATTTGATAAAACATAAGCTTACTGAAAGATATTTAAAAAGTATGAACCTTCAAAATAAACTATAATAAAATGTAATAACATAACTAGAAAAAGTAATAATATAGGTATCACTTGACTGTATATAGACTGAAGCAAACTAAAATACTAGATCACTTCAAATTTGTCTTCCAAATTTTGACAAAAACAATGGAGGGAAGGAGCTGGCTAATGTTTGTTCTCTTCTAATATCAGGTAAATTTTAGCCTACATTTATAAAAAGCTCACACTGTGGAATACACATTAATTAATGAACACATATCTCAATGCTGAGGGGGGCATTATATTGTTAAATCTCTTGCATGTGCTATTATTGGACAGACAAAAAGATATTTGTAAATTATTAATCAATCCTTTTTTTTTTTTTTTGGGGGGGGGGGGACAAAAGTACTGTTGTATTCCTCAGTACTAAGGGATGCTGGCCACCTTCAAAACTTTTACAAGAGGAGAGTAAATTAGCATCATCAATGATCAACAACTCAATTCCAAACAATATATTTGCAAAAATACTTCAAACACATGTGATTAGAAATAAAATGTAAGCACTGACAGCCCCAAATCACAAACACGAAAAGGTAAAATAGAAAACATGCAAAAAATGCTACTAACAGGATACAACATTCACCATATATGCCCCCGTGTTCTGATTTTATCACTAACTTGGGTCCGCACCTCCAGTTTCCCCATTTTATGAGTCTTCTATCTTATTTTTTTTAATTCCTTTTTATTGCAGTAATATCCAGACCCATATTCTTGCAAGCATCTTGACTAATCCACTGGGTATGTGCAACTGGCACATGTACCACAATACTGCATAAACCTGCCTGCCAAGGATAGGCTGATGAGAAGGATTCAACCCCTTTTTGTGAAGAGGGAAAGAATTCACCACTTGGACAATGAATCTTGATATCCTGAGTTGTTACTACAACTATTGAACTGCTAAGCCAGCACCCTCGGGGGTAATATTTCTATCCTCTTAATAGCCACAATGATAGGAACATTTTCAAAATTGAATATATGTGCAACTTCTTCATTACTTCCAACTCGAGTGGGAACGAGAACTGTTGGCAATTCAGTCCAACAGTATTTATATTACCCATTAACTTAAGCACTCCCTCCATCATATATATAAGACGCTCCAGGAATGTTTGATACGATTTCCGAATTTCATGAATTTGAATTCATTAACCTATCTACACTTTCAATTTTCACATAACACTTCTTAAATAAAGCTTAAATTTGCAACCATTTACTATAATATTTTCTTTTAGAAGCACTAAGATATGTTAGTCAAATTAACATATTAAAATATGTATTCAATCAAATTCCTCATAAGTTATAATATTTAGTAAGAAGGGAACTCCCTTCAATGTCCCACCTACAGTTTTTTTAGGATTCTTTATGTATCTATTCTCACTTACATAGTTACAAATTTTCTGATTCAAATTGGACACTGGTATCTCCACTGAGGTACAAACAGAATTTCAGTTTTTAGATAATTCAACACATTACAACTCTTTCAAGAAAGCAGTTGATGAAACTTGTCCCTTCAAAGAAATTTAAAACTCAAAACCCTAAGCTCAGAAGTAACTGCAACAACAAAATGGGGTCCAAAATTAGATCCTAGACCAAGTTCTAACAGAGGGTGAAGAAGAAGTGCAAGTTGCAACTGTACATACAATGTTCAAAGGATAATTCAAAGGGAAACACCGAGCATACAAAAGTCAATGGAAAAACACCAAATGTAGTTAACTCTTTCTCCTTATATTTCCAAGAACGTCGCCACAATGCAGACATCAACCACAGATCATTTTACTTCAAAAGGAAGGTATTTTTTTTTTAGAAAGTACTCCAAAAGATACATTAACTACAAATTGAGGAGTGTTCCCTTATATCCCACCTACAGGAGCAAATGAAAGAATGAAGAAAACTGGGAAGGAATTCAAAATGAAAAGGGAGTTTTGAGGTTTTAATTTGGGCATTGTAGAAGTTTGACGCACAAACTTAAAAGATAATCATTCATTCATGCACATTACAGAAAATTATCAACCACTCATACAACAGTGATTCTCCAGGTATGTACTATTAGCGAATATGCATAGGTATCATCACATAACTATGTCCACTAAGGCTTAGGCAAAAAATAATATTTCACCTTTTCCTATAGAGTTAAATGGGAAGAACTCACTTATGTCACCTCTGTTGGATACAAATCTTGATATCCAACGGTGTTATGCAACTCCTCAACCACTAAGACACCCCGTTTTTTATATAACATAAATAGCTTAAATATGTAAACTTCTTCAAAACTTTGATTTTAGGCCATACACCTAATTTTCCTGGGATTCTAGTTCAATTGTCAGAGCATCGCCCTGTCAAGGTGGAAGCTGCAGGTTCGAGCACCATCAGTCCCGACGGATTTAATAAATATATCAAAAAATCTCTCCATTTCCTATGAAAGGGGGACAGGGAGCATAATTTCATTCCCAACGGGGAATTTTTTTTTCCCTTTTTTGTTTCGCACTTCTCATCAAAGGAGCTGAAAGCCACTTCGACTTTACGGAAAGGGAAATTTGCAGCATCATTACTATCCAAGTTGAGTGGGAAGGGGAAGTATTGGTCATTCAGTCTACAAATGGCTGATACCAAGTCAATTTACATACAACTTCCGCGAATTTCATGAATTCAAATTCATTCATTTACTTAGAATTTTAATTATTATATGATATATTTTCCGTCAAAACTTAAATTTGCAACCAACAATACTGCAACCAAATGAAATTGAACACATTACCTGGATATTCATGGCCTTTTTGTTCGCATCGAGCTGACTCCCTACATATATGGGACGATTTAACAAGTTAATATAAAATAGAGCTAAATTATTTATGTAAAGGGCTTTACATCTTGAAAACGATCAAAAATAACGAAAGTTTTGCATCTAAAACAATAGAAAAACAGTAAACGCACTATCGACTATGTTTTCTCCCGACACTAAAATCAAATCGGACTAACTCAAGGATCAATAAGTAATACAGTAGATTTTTTTGATTGATGATGAATAACCAGAAAATACCTTTAGCAGCACCCTTCAGCTTCTCCAGATTCCTCTCCCGAGCCATCTTGGCTTTCTGACCGTTGCCCCCACCCATGATTTGCCTGAGACTGAGAGGTCGGAAAGAGAAAACCCTAGGGCTCCTTGTTGAGGCGCTAAAACGTTCACGTGGCGGGGAATGCCAGACGAAAACTCAGGGGGTTCGCGTAAATTTTTATTGCCTGTCAGGAAGGGCACGCTTTTAGTTTAGTTGAATGTTGTTTAATTGATTATTTAATCGGTAAATAATTAAGTGTGTGAATTATCAGTATTTAAATGGAATAATTATAAGCTGATTATTTTTTTTTCATTTTTACTTTTTTTTATTTTAAAAATTTTATTATTCTAATATTTTTAAAATATATTTTATTTTATAATATCATTTTTTCTTATTCTCAATCTTTACGTGATTTCATGTAATCTTTCGTAGTTGTATATTTAATTTTTTTTATTAGTATAGTTTTTAGAATTCTGACTTTTAAATTAAAGTTAAATTCATTGTTGATTAAAGTTATAAATTTACATTTTTTTTAATTTATTTATTTTATTACGTCAAAATTTGACAAATGAGTATTATGTTAAATTTTTTTATTTTGGACTTTGAACTTATGTTATATTTTTAGATTCATTTGTTCTAATAATATTGACTTAATATTTCATATTACACGTCATTTATTTTTTTAGTTAGATTTGATTGATTATTTTTTTGTCAAATATTTTAATAACTTTACTATGATATTATATTTGTAATAGTTAATATTTTTGTTAAATAAACATTTTATGATGTTCGTATAAATCTTGTATTTTAAGTTTTTATGATTAATTTGATTATAATATACTAGTTTAAAAACTTATAAATTATTTTTTTTTTATAAAATGTTAGTTAAGAACATGTGTGAAAATGTGTTTACTAATTAACTAATATATTTTCAAAAGACAATATATATCTTAAATATTTAATCTAATATTATTATAAATACCCTTATTTGTCTAATATAAATGTCTAATATTTAGATAATTAATTTTTAGTTTTAAAATTTAATATAATGTTGTAAATACATTTGCAAGACCAAACAATACACTTATAATTACACTGTAAGAATATTATGGTAAACAAATAGGTCACAATAATTACTAGGTTAAGTAGATAGTAATTACACCAATTTTAATTTCCAAGCGACTTTCTATAATGACCTTAAAGGCCATTTTTGACATTTTGCCCTTCCTAAAAGTTGCCTTTTAAGTCATTTATGGTTGAGTCTACTTGTTAAAGTTGGAATTTTGTTAAAGTAAAAGTTTTTAAAGGCTTGAAGTTTAGAGTTTAGAGTTTTGACGTCATCTTAAGGTTTGGGTATCGGAATGCAATTTCATTGATATTATTAGCTTTCGAATGCAGAATTTGGTCTAGGAGAATTGACAAAATTGAATTCAGAGTTAAAACAAAGATTTTAAGGTCAAAGTTGTATTTTCAATTGAATTCGGATCATAGTCAAAGTTGTATTTTCAATTGAATTCGAATCATAGTTTGACTTTGGCCAATATTGAAAATTCGAAAGCTCTAATGCAAATTTTGATAATTAAAATATCGTTTTCGATAGGTTTGCACATTTAATTTGAGTCCTCATATATATTCTCGATATTATTGATTTATTACGTATTGATTTCATCGTATTGCCACTTATTGTTTGTTGTTTGCCACGGTTATGAACTTTCACATTAATATCGTCTTTCATCGATTCGCCCATAAGCGTGAATACCACATATGATCCATTTTAAATCATGATAAAAATATAGTAAGAAATAAAGAAGAAATAGACTTCCGTCTTCAACAACTCCTAATCTTAGAAATGAAGTTCTCCATCGGAAAATCCGCCACCCTTCACTCTCTCTACCGTCAAAATCATCAATTTCCGGTTAATACAAGTTCACGTCTATCGAATTACATGACCATCTCTCTGCTGCTATACAAATGTAATCCCCGATTGATCACATACCGGTGGCTCAGTACAGGGACCGAATCGATTCCTTCCGAGTTTGCCGGACCTAATGCTTACGAGCTTCTAGGTGTATCACAAACAAGCTCCTTTGCTGAAATCAAACACTCCTTTCGTAAATTGGCTAAGGAGACTCATCCTGACCTTGCTCATTCCACACACAATTCCTCTACTTCCAAACGATTTGTTGACATACTTGCTGCTTATGAGGTTATGCGTTTTCTTCCCTCCAATTTCATTTTTCATTGACGCTATTCCTTTAAAATGTTCCTCGCTAAAATTTGTATGCCTCAATTTACTTGCTCCGTTTCACATTCAACCCTTTTTGACCTCACACACTCTTAAGAAAGTTTCAATTAGTGGTGTATTTACTAAACTGAACTTATTAATAATTCTTTGGAACTCTAACTTTGATTACTAAAAATGAAACATTTAATTTTGGTACAAAGGCCAAGTAAAATGAAATGGAGAGGCTACTTCTTTTCAGGATAATATAGTTATTGAATTGTTCTTAGTTCAACTCATCAATATGGAACGTTTGTTATTAGCACAAAGTAAGGATTTAAAATTTTGTGTAGTAGAGCATTGGGATTTTCCGCTCCGCCTATCTTTGCAAAGTATAGCTGGTTCCAAGTCTGGATAGAGGAAGAGCATTGTGGAGGGTTGAGTAAAAGTTAGTCCAATTATGATGATTCATCTAAAAATTAAATTCGTGAACAGACGGACTGGATGCAGACGACTCATATAACTGACTAATTAGTTCAGGATTGACGAGCCCAAATAATTGGGATATGTAAGAGCCACAATTTTTCATGTTGATTGGCAATTTAAATGAAAATAGGAGAAATATAAGCATAGGCTTTGTGGCTGTTATTTTCTTAATTCAGACCACATGAACTAAGCTAGAATATGTTTTGAATATCATTTCAAAGATGTATGTACTGTTTTGTTATTAATTACAAATTTTTTTTTTGGTATCTTCCACATTTCTCATGGTACGCCCATTTTAAAAGTACTCCGAAATTGTGAAAGTAAAAGGGCCATGATATAAGGCGCAAGCATGCATTTTTATCTTGGGAAGAATGAGAAAGGTGAATTCATGTTACTTTGTGGACATGGACACCACTATGACAGAATAGAAGCTTTTCACTATTAGTTAGTGACTTGGTTAAATAATTTCATCTCCTAGAAGTCCTCTTGAATTAATGATATGTCACACATCTACATGGTAAAGAGTGATAATGTTTAATGTACTAGAGACGTACAGTATTTACTTGAATGAACAATGGAATGCAGATTCTATCTGATTCTGAGAGAAGAGCGCATTATGACGAGTATCTCTCATTTCGAAAAGCACTTGTTCATACGCATTCTAGACAAGGTTCTAAAATGTGCATGTACGAATCATATAGCACGACAATCAAGGAGATGGAAGTTGTTGAATGGTTAAAGTGGTATAGACAAACAATAAACGACATGTTGGCTGAAAAAAGGGTAGTATCTGGATCGGGCTATTTCGATGCACTGGAAAGAGATTTTTACTCAGCATTGCATTTAGCATTCTACGGCCCTGAGATTCAGTCAGATCTCCTTCCTGAATTTTTTGAAGCTGAGGAGCGATCAGTATATGAAACAGCTGAGGTTCTGCACCTGGTTTCTGGGCGAGATCTTTTTGGGATGGTCTGTTTAGCCAAAAATGTCCCTGAACTGTCACATGCTTCTATGGAGAGACTGACATCCTTAGAAGCAGACTTGTGTCATTCCCTTGAAAATATTCCCATGAAAATGCACTCGCAGACGGCTGCTGCTGGTTCTGATCCAAAGCAATTTAGAAGTTCCAATTACCATGCATCAGATACATACAGAGACTTAGAATTGCATGTTGGAGGAAGGCTTGTTGCTGTGGCAACAAGAGTTCCGCCTAGAAGTAGATGTAATGGGATACAGAATGAAGGTCTGGATGACTGCGTTCATGTTTACCTCAATTCACATAAAGTCCAAAGATTTCCCAAAAATAACTCAATGGACTTCGTATTAAAGTCTGCCATTCCACTGGGAATGATAACAGGATTGGGGACTAGTCCTGAAGAAGGTTCTTGCTATGTTTATGACAACAATGGTATAAAAACCCATGAAATTTTGAAGCATCGAACATTGATGGTGAGTGTAATATCATCTACTGTGCTCTTTAGCTTTTATCCTGTCAAATATCTTTCATTAGAAAAAGAAACAGAGAGCAAATCTGCTCTTTCCCAATATGCCAGGTGCTTATGTGAAGTAGCTGTAAATATTTCATAAGGTTGCAAGTATAGTTCTAAGGTTTCTGTCTGAATGCAATTAAAAATTTTATGGGCTTGCTTATTAACATGCTTACTTCGGTCCTACTCTTCTAGCCCTATTAAAGATGATTATGCCTGTAGGAAATAAAGAACTTGTAGTACCTTTCATTTTTATTGTTATTTTGTGTAATGTTGACTTGAGTTGAATTTTTAATGGGGGACCTGGTTTGTGAGTATTCAAATAGCTCTATCCAACTTGCTTGGGAATGAGGCAACTAGTTGCTGTTTGTTTTTTTATTACCAGTTTCCGGATTGCTTTCAGTGTGATTTTTGACATTTGGACTTCAATTTGTCGGTTGGTGTTGCAGTATACTTGACTTGCAACTCTGGAAATATTTTCTTGGAATGGATGTCTGTCGGTCGGCTTAAAGAATCATATTCATAGTTCTTCCATTTTAATTTGCATTAGCATTTTTTTCCAGGTAAGACACATGCACTGGTATCAATTAGGAGATGAAGTATCAACATGTGAGTGCAGATGCAGCAAAGCTAAGCTACCTCCGAGCAAGTAAAGTCCATAACATAATCTTTTGAGTCAATACTCATCAAGAGTGCTATCTTTTCCTAGATTTTTGTCAAATGATCATGACATTTGTGCTTATTCTCTAGTTACAATATAAGGTGAAGTGGTGGGCCTAGAGAGAATCAAATTATTGACCTGGATTTAGTCTATCTGATTTTTGTTGGATGGAAAAGAAATATTGAAAAGGAATGACATAGTTAGCAGAAGTTCTGGTTTACAAATTTATTGATGTCTTGTCATCCACATGTAAATATGAGAAAAATTCTGGGTCCTGGTCAATGTCTTCTGTTTCTACTTCTATCACCGTAATTTTCCCTTTTCTCCCGTTCATCCTCTCTTTTCATTTTGCTTTACTCTTTCTCAGAAGGTGGAACTATGAAAACTTATGGTTAACACATCTTATCTTCTCAAAAAACACACACACACACACACAGAGAGACACACACACTTATGGTTAACTATTTAAAGACAAAAGGTTAGAGAACATAGCTATTCTTGTGCTAGTAATAATGATTTATTGCATTTTTTCAATGTCGCTACATGTCATAATTGGTCCCCTTTCCATTTCATATTACAATGCTCTGTTCTTCCTATATTGGTAGATTTGGTGCTTGTCTGTTGGAGCATAGGAACTTTCGGCTCCAGTGTTCATATAGCAAGCTGATCAACTTGTTAGATTTGCTTTAGTTTGGATCCCTTAGTAGTTTAACGAATTTCCGGCTCATAGAGACACCAACCGTTAAGTATAAAGTTGAGCAGAAGATAATGCCATTGGATTGTGAATTTTCTTCGTCTCATAACTTAAAAGCAGGATGTGCATAGAACATTGGGCTTAAACTGTTCATATCAGAATGTTTTCTAGTAGAACGCTTTTTTTTCTTGTCAGTAATACAAGATATAGGTCTCTCATTGTCGCTTGGATTTTCTGATTTTGATGTCATTAGTAATGATTTTTCTATCCAATAGGTTTTGGCTATTTGAACCTCGATGTGGCATGCATGACATTGGAGGTTGGTATGTGGAGACATTTGGCAGAGATAAGAAAGGCCGAAATGTGCCATCTCAGAGGTATTGGGATGGCTTAGAGGAAAATGATCACTTTGAGAAGTAAGTATCTCATGTAGAAGCTCAAACATATGAGATTGAAATTCTCCACCCATTTATAATGATAAACCTATGCATTGTGGCACTCTGGCATTTTTTTTTAGGTATTTTATAAATTGTGCAGATAACTATGTTTGATGTTTTGCATCTTGATGAAATGATCTAGTTTTACAATGCAGTATGTGTTTGCACCCTGCTTGGAAAGATCAATGTGAAAATCTTTATGTACTTCTGATGAGCCTAGCCGAGGCCCCTCGGCTAGAAATGGTTATTGTTCTCATTATGTCCCATAAATATGAATATATCCTACTGTTACCATGTATAATCCCCTTCATTTGATGTTTGCATAAACAAATCGCCATATGAAAGTTGTAGGATCATCTCATAGGCTTGAAAGCAGTAACGTGGGTTTGATGTGCAGAGATGTTGTTGAATGTGCAGGAGACTACATCCAGCAATGTACTTGCTTGCTCTTGCCTACAGGACTCTAGATATTGAACATTCAAGGAGAAATAAACAGAGAATGCAGAATCTTATGGAGTCAAACGTATCTAGAATTCTCAGCTGGTGCAAGAGACTGATACGCTGAAGCCTAGTGACATTCAGCTTTATCATCATATTGTTCAGCCCCAGAAGTTATTAGGGAAATGTATTTTTTTGATGAAGGTAACAAATTTATATTCCATTAGCACAAAGGCAGTCCTAATAGCCATTTTTACAATTCTCAAAAAGAGCTGATGAAACAGATGATTTGCACTTGTTAAAGAATCCTCATATAAGCTAGGTTGTGATTTGGAGGTTTTGTGGATTGATGAGTCAAACACCATGAGCCTTGAACACAACATATTTTTCGCATATGCTGCCATTGAATTCACCAAGCACTGTGATGCAGCTTAAAAGTGCTCTTTCAACTGCCAATGAGATTTCCATACTGCTGCATTTCCTGGTCTTTCATTTTTGGTGCCACGACGTAATTGCAATATATGTAAGGTGACTCCAGTCAGCTCACTAAGGAATTGGACCTCAGTGTTCCATTAAAATCTAGATTGGTTACTGGATGGAGTAGAGTGAAGTGCTGAAGCACCATCAAGAATGATACTGTGTTAATGCCAAGAATTCCATCTTTACTGCCTTTTGGTAAGGTCTTCGGTGACACGGCATAATGTTAAACTATGCTAATCATTGTATCTTGTTGGATCAGAACATTATGCCCTTGATAAGGCATTTGATGCCTTATGTAGAAATTGAGTAGCGCCTCAAGCCAAAGGAGTGAAGCATTGAGATTTCAGGGAGAAGCATGGCATTGACACAAATGACAGCAATTACACTTGTTGGGTGCTGGCTTGCATTGCAGGAGACTTTTGATTAGAGGTTAATGTGCACTTGCTGTATACTTACTATGAGTCTTTTACTTCTGTTCTTTACATACTGTTTTGCTGATATATAGAACATCAAATAGTTCTCTGTGAAGAATAAAACAGTCGGCGGTTACTTGTTTAGTATATTTGAGTTCGATCACAACATAATTAGTTTTATAGCACAGCATAAATATTCAATTAGCATGTACAATTGTATTTAAAATCGTATAATGAAACTCTACCAGAGCACAAAAATAAAACAAGAAGAAATTTTTTAACATTTTTTTTTTTAAAAAAAAGAACCATTAGTTCCATGTAATATTTGAAAAAAGTAAAACTAAATTCCAGTCCAAGCACACAACTTTCTTCCCTCTCAACTTCAGTAGCCTTTTCTTTGTTTTTTCTCTTCTCATTAGTACTCCGTTGGGGATTGCGGCGGGATGGATATAATTCTCCATCGTCGATTAAAAGTCACGACCTCGAACCTTATAAATGAAGAAAAATGTCGATATGAAGCATTTCCTTTTTAATAGTCTACGGCACGATCTAAATTGATTGGACCCAAATAGGAGTATAGAGTACTGACAACTGAAAAATAAATAAATAAATTGGACTTGAAAGAAAAAGGTAATAGTTGTACAAGGAGGAATAGTTTCAGTTTGCATGTTACCAAGGACAATTCAAGTAGAATCAAATAGGACTATCCATCAAAGGTCCACATTTAATATTGTGGCAAAGTACAACAAAAAGAAAAGTTAGTAACTACTTTTTTTTCCTGCTTATAACTTTGTACAAAAAACCAAACATTATTCATCTGCAAAGTTTTCATACAAACAAACATGGCAATGAACAATACGAGTCAATTTTGTGCTGGAGAAAACAGACATGATCTTAGTGATGGTGCAAAAGTTGTACGCGAACCTGGTATTGCCCCTTTCGTAACAAAGACATATGATATGGTGGAGGATCCAAATACGAACTCTATAATCAGTTGGAGTCCATCGAGTACTAGTTTCGTTATTTGGGATCATAACAGATTTAGTTTCGAAATTCTACCAAAATATTTCAAGCATACTAATATGTCAAGCTTCGTTTATCAGCTCAACAACTATGTAAGTTATCACATTTATATCACTATGTACACTTTTTCTTGTCAATATCACAGTTAAATGAATCTTATCGACAGGGATTCAAGAAGCTTGGACTTCAGAAATGGGAATATGGACATTATTGGTTTCAAGCGGGGAGAAAAGACTTGTTGAGTAACATTAAGAGGCGAACGAAAACTCTGAATGCTCAGAGAGATTTTAATCAAGAAACGTATTTTTACGGGGTAGTGGAAGAGATGAGGAAGCAGAGAGATCTCAACAACACGGTGAAGTCAGAATTCGATAAGCTGAAGGAGAGACAGGACGATATGGTAAATGGAATCGCATCTTTGAAGGAATATTTGGAGAAATCAGAGGCAGAGTCAAGGAAATTCCTCTGTTTCCTAGCAAAAGCAGTTAAACAAGTTGTTACAGCCAATCGTGGTACAAAACGTTATGAGGAATTTAGAGATGTAATTACAAGTAAACGTGCAACGGGGAGTAGCACAACCTCGGTGAGGAAGAAGATGATTGATTTTTCAGAGATTAAACGAGTACATGACATCGTGCAGCAGCCTAACAATGAGGGAGGAGGTGTATAATCTCCGTCAGAAAAAGGTATTCTTGTCCTTCTGTAATTCTGTTGAAAACATGGTTAACTAATTGTTCAGTTGTTCTCTTTACCTACCTACACTATATATATCACTCCCTTTTTTATGAAAACACATCAATGCAAACTCAGCATCCAAGTGTGTTTTAACACAAAGGAGTGATAGTTGAGGCAGAAACTCACAAAAAAATGAGAGTTTAGGTAGATAAGATATGAAACTCGCAACAGAATGATAGTTTAAATGTATTTTTGTACCATCTAACTCCTTAATTCATCGAGTTAATGTAGCAGTAATAATATTTAACTTCTATGTTTGAAGTTATTTGTTTGTTGTGTAGCAGCGAGAAGAATTGAAGACAGAAGAATGAAGCTATAAAAGACACCGTCTTTCTAGAATGTCATTGTTTTATTTCACTTTTGTTATTTGGTTTAACCACGGATTCCATCTGTGGAATTACACGGGTATTTTTTTTTTTTTGTTTGTTGCTGTTGTGTTGTGATTTGGTTTATGATTTAGTTAAGCTTGCTATATATTTATCTTGTGTATGTAATTACTGAACAAGATAATCGTGTTTTACTTTTTTATATTTTGAATCTCCTTGTTGAAATTTTGATTGCGCTAGTGTTGATGTATACATATAATCCTCAATGTCACAGGCTAAAATTGCATACTAAAAAGACCATCAAAATAAACAAAAACCTTAGAGCCAATGAAACAAATAACTCAATTATTCACTACTGCAAAATACACTAAATCACCATGAATAACAAGCAGAGTAAAAGAAATAACATTATGGGTGTGTTTGGTATGGAGGAAAATGCTTTCCGAAAAATATTTTCTCATTTTCTCATATTTGGATGGCTTAAATATTTTGAAAAATGTTTTTCAATCAACTTATTTTTTTCAAATTTAAGGAAAATGACTTCCATGAAACAGGCTATCTACTTTTGAGATAGTGTTGGTAAGATCTGCGTACATTATACCCTCCCCAAACCCCACTTGTAGGATTCCACTAGGTATGTTGTTGTTGTTGTTGTTGTTTGTAAGGAAAATGACTTCTTCCAAAAATTAACAAAAACATTTTTCAAAACTCTTATCTAATTTCAAATTGATTTTTCTTATCCCATTCATACCACGATCACCCTCCTCCCAAAATTTATTATATTTTAAATTAAAATAAGATTAAAATTTTATTTTTGAAAAAAAAAAACCGCATTTTGAAAATTTTAATTTTTTTCCACTCGTTCTATTCCGACCCACTCAATCCCCCCTGCCCCTGCTCCCGGCCCCCGATAAAAAAAAATTAGAAATTTATTTTTAT
>JAPFFP010000046.1:8156730-8168125 GCA_026153255.1 Solanum medicagineum
TAGGATGATCAGTATAATAAAACTATCCCTTCTCTGCCCGTGGATGTAGTCGACACATTGTCGGTGAACCACGTTAAGTTCTGTGTTCCATCTTGTTATCTTCTTTACGTTTGTACGCATCTGTTCCAACAATCTCATATTAATCAGTTTCAATAATCTGTTTGAAGCCTGTTTTATTAAGAAGAAAACTAGACATCAAATTTTTTCTTATGGAAGGAGTAAAAAGTGCATCTTTCAAAGTTAATACTCTTCTAGAGATAAAACACAATTCGACATCTCCTATTCCAAATACTTGTGTAGTGTGAGAATCATCAAGCATGATGGTTTTGGATTTCTCAAAAGGAGTATAAATTTTAAACCAGTCTTTGTCTTAACATACATGATGGTTTGCACCAGAATCAACCTACCATCCATCAACATTTCAATCATAAATTTGTCTGTAATAATCGCCACAAAAGGTTTTTCGGTAACGTTTACCTGAGGTACAGGCTCACGTTTTCGGTATCTGCAAAATCGAGCAATATGCCCAGTCATGCCACAGACAAAATACGGTCCTGCATTTTGAAATTGTTGATTTTGTGTTTGATTATTTTCATATTTATTTCTTTTGGGATGTCTACCATTCTTTTTATTAATATTTTTCTTTTTAGACTTCAAATAGGTATTTCTATTAGAATCAGGATTAACATTATTCGAAGTAACTAAATGTACCTTCGATGTGATGTTGCCTCTTCTAACTCCACAAGTTCATCTTGGCCCATTGCCTCCTCCTCAATGCTAATTTTCATTATTAACGACTCTAGAGAGGCTTCTTCGGTATCATTCTTACTTTGCAAGGCTTTTCAAATTTTCTTTGTACTAGAGTAAGTTCTGTCATAATAATCATAAAAATTATCAGATAGACAATTAAGAAGATAATACCGACATTTATAGGAGTCATTATTATATTTATCACATTTCTTTTGATGAGAAATATGTTCATCATTATTCATGAAGAGGATATCAATTTTATTCGGGTTCTTCTTAGTTAACACATATGAGACATTGAGAAGACTTAAGTAAAAAAATACTTTACCTGTCCACCTCTTGAAATAATTACCGTTGAACCAGAATGACTTGTTGAGATCTCCCATCTTGATATCCGCGATTTTTTCAATCGTAGCCATATTAAATCTCCTTAAAATTACAGGTGAAATTGCAGTAATATTACAAAATTATTACAAATTACAATTGAAAAAATAAAATTATTTAGGCTAACACGCGAATATCTCACTCTCTTTAAGGAAATTCAAGCCCACTGTGGTAAAATAAAAATATTTTTCATCGGTCCAGCAGTATTCTCATGGACTTGTCCCCTCTAGGATACAACAGCTTTTTCACACAAAACGTGTAACTCAACAACTCAAGACAAGAGTTGAGTCTTAAATTCTACACAATAAAACACCTCCCTTCAACTAATAAACTCTAAACAAATTATGTATTTATTTCTTTTTCTTTCTCACGTTTTTCACTAATTATGCCTTTACTCTCGTTTTCTGCTTCGTCTATTCTATTTGAGCAAGATTGCTCCATTTATATAGAGGTGATCACGTCCTCAATGCTCAGTGGAACAATATAAATGAATTAGAGCACTAGCTCGATTAAAAAAAAAAGACACACCCACCTAAGAAGATGGCAGGCAAAATATGATAAGATCTTAACAAAGTTGTGCACTTACAACATGGAACACTAAGTGAAGAAATGGAGAAATTAGGTAAAGGCATATAATATAAGTAAAATGGACAAAATAAAGCAATAAGCTTCATAGAGCGCCAGCCAAAGAATATTAAAATTAAAAAATGCACTATCACAAAATAGTAATTTAACATAAGTATTTAGCGTGAAAACTCCTTACTAAGAAACTAATAAATAAATGCACCTTGAAGATAGCTTCCCATTTCATAGCCCAATAGTTATCAGAATGTACATCCTTATATCCTCACTAACGCCATCATAAAACACGACTCTAAGTGCTCGTTTTGATTGATTTATTTTATATATTGTTAAGTTAAAATAACTTTTAAGCAATTTTAAAATGTTTGAATAAAGTTAAAAAATATCTATAAACATTTTAAAATAAAATCGTAAAAATAAATCAAAAATCATAAATTAAAATAAAATAATAAAAATAAATCAAAACCATAAATTAAAACTCGCCTCCCCTCAATAAACAACAAAAAATCATCAACAAAACACAAATCAATAATGCTCAACTTTGACATATTCGATGATAATTAAAAGAGGAACTTTTATAAATAGTCCAGGTTTGAAACTTAATATAGTGAAATAACTATATTTTATATAATTACACAATATAACCTCGATTATGTGACCTGGAGAGGAGGAGAGAGGAGAGGAGAGCGAGACCGAGAGAGGGAGGAAAGAGGCGAACTGTCTATGTATATTTATTAAATTGTATGTGTATATCTGTCAAATAATTGTATATATGTAATTAATATACATATATATTTGTATATCTGACAAGCCAGATTGAGAGAGGGAGGAGAGAGACGAACTGTGTATATATATTTGTTAAATTGTATCTGTATATCTGTAAAATAATTATATATGTGTAATTAATATACATATATATTTGTACATCTGACAAGCGAGATTGAGAGAGGGAGGAGAGAGGCGAGCGAGAGTGGAGAGAAGCGAATTGTATATGTTTATCTATTGAATTGACTATGTATATCTATCGAAATAATTGTATATATGTAATAAGTATATATTTGTAATTGTATATCTGCAAGAACTTGCAGAGAGAGAGAGAGGAAAGAGGCGAGAGAGAGGAAGAGAGGAGAGAGAAAATAACAAAAAAATACATATCATATGTTTGTTTAATTATGTTATTTTTCCTAATTAAAATAAGAATTTTCTTTTGAAGTGCCCAAGCATCTACTCAAATTAGGGTGTCAAATGAGCAGGTTGGGTTGAAATTGAGAATATTAGAATGAGTTGAACTAGAAATTGGGGTGGGTTATGGTCCGCCGAAACTGACTTTGGGCTCAAACGGGTTACAAATGGGGCCCACTCAATCTTAATAATTCTAACATATTATTATTTATTTTTTATAATCATAATTTGAATTTCAACTCAAAATATAAAAATAAAAAAGTTACACATTGATAGATAAATGATAGAAAATATAAATAGATAGAACACATATGTTATATCAACACGAGAGTAAAGAGCCTTAGAAAAGGTTGGAATTGGAGATTAAATTGATTTCATTGAAATTTTTTTTGATATGGATTAAGACTTACATCCAATTAAAATTATCTTGAACTGAACCAATAAAATTTTGGACGAATTAAACGAATTACCTATATTTGGGCTCAGAGCCTCGTATTGACAACCTTAATTCAAATAGTCCATTAATAACAGGTGGAGTAAATTTTTTTTTTCCAAATTGAGTAGTAATCTTCAAATTTATGGGTTAAATTGTAGTTTCTTAATTTTCAAACTGTACGTGCCTGGCCGAAGATGAAGTCCTATTGAATTCTAATTGACCCAGAAGATTTCTCACCGCCGACGGAAGTCAATGCTCGTCGGCATTTGATCATCGGACTTGGTGAAATAAATAACAGTAGCAACATTTTTTCTGGCGATTCCATTCAAAATGAAGAGTAGAGGGAAATCAGTCACCGGAGGATGGTTGAACCTTGGCTTGCCTTCCGTATTTCTCTTATGTCTCTTCTTCTTCCTCCTCGGATTATTCGCTTCTGCTCTCTTCTCTCAGCAGGTCCGTTCTATTTTGTAATCGTTACTTGTACTTATTTACATGCTGTTTGGTTCAGTGAACAGATACATTATTTGGTCAGTAGGTGAAATTGAACAAGTAAATTTGTACTACGTCTGCAATTGATGTTACAAAGGAGTAGTAATAAACTAGTGGTGCTTACTAATTTTTAAATCTGGATCTTTGTATGTGTGTGCTGATTGAACTTTTGGGTATGGTAGGATGCACCAAATGTAATACCGAGAGTGCTAGAATCTGTTGATCTGGAGAAGGACCTTGATCCCCTGCCTACCGGTGAGACTGGAGACCATTCCTTCACTTCCATCCCCTTTCAGGTGTGTTTCTCTTGTTCCAGTTGCGAAAATGTCAATTTTCCTTGTTTTGGATTTCAGTTTTCGTTTCTGAGCAACTTAAATGTCTGGTTATCCTTCTGTGTATTCAGTTTTTAAATGATTGCTGAATTCTTAAAGACCACAATTAGCACAAAGATGCTTGAAGTAAGTAACATGTGCAGAGTGATGACAAATGTTCAAACTGGCATTATAGTATCTATTGAGTTTTGAATTGCATTGGTTCCTTCATTCAGGGGCAGAATTGGTTAAAAATCTAGTCATACTCTTATGCTGATATAAAGATAGGCTATGAGATAGATACCAAGCAAGATCTTGGAGGTTGTTTCATGAAGTGATAACCCAAGTTTTCTCCATGTGTTACAAACTTAATTGCTAGTATTTAAATTCTGAAGCATCTAGGAAATGTTCATCAGATGTGCAGAGAAATCTTGCTTTGATATATATCCTCCTAAATTTCCAATTTTCATTGGATTTGATCAAGGAATTTCCTTGTCCGATCTAATACAGTGTGATAATCATCCTTAACAAGGTTTGAGATAGTTGCCTCTTACTCAAAGATGTGCTGTTTATCGTAGCTGAAGTGTAGTAAATATAGTGACTAAGAGCGCTCGCCCAAGATCAAATTCCCATACACCCTTTTTCTTGGGGCGGTGGGGGTGGGGGTGGGGGTGGAGGGGACTGTTCCCATCTTTTGCCTTCCTAATGAAGCGGTGGCATCAAGTATGTACTTAGTTCACATCTCTGCAATAAATAGCAAACTACCATGTTTACATGTTTTATAACTCAAATCTATGTTGTTAAACTTGTAAGTGTTTAAGTCATTGTATACTTATCAACTCTATGAGGGTTCTTTATGTGTAACTATTATTAAGTTCTTATATTGAGTTCTCCTGTAAACATATTTACATTCTCTGGGTAGGTTTTAAGCTGGTTCCCACGTGCATTATACTTTCCAAATTTTGCATCTATAGAACAATGTCAGAGCATAATTAAGATGGCAAAGGCAAATTTGGAACCATCATCCTTGGCTCTTCGTAAAGGAGAAACAGAAGAGACCACCAAAGGAATTAGAACAAGGTATATACTACTCTATAATCCTCATTTTTGTCAATTAGTTTCTATCAGGGACCTTTCTATCAGTGTTGAACATGAACACTCCAAGACCTTTATTTACCTTGTAATAATTTCTGAGCAATCAGTTTCTTGTTCATTAGATAAATTTTTCCAAAAGTTATTTGAAAATGTCAGAAGATCTGAATGATAATCCATTCAAACATGAGTTTTTCTTTCCATTTCTGCTTAACTAGGTAGCTGAATATGTGGTGCATGCATATATCATCTTGAATTGGAAGATGGAGTGAATTCATGATTTTCAAAACACATGTGACTGTTCTTTTTAAAGTTTGAATGACTTGTCACTAATTTCTTGTGATTTGCTCCTTATTATGAGAATATGATAAAACTCTGCATCTTTGACAAGAAACTACACATTGTGCATGAGATTTACATAATCTTGGTAATTTCTTCAGTTCTGGCACGTTTATTAGTGCGTCAGAAGACAAAACTGGAATCTTGGATTTTATTGAGGAGAAAATTGCAAAAGTGACAATGATCCCCAAGACACATGGTGAGGTAAAGTTCATTAATATTTATATCTTACATAAAATGTATTAAGATCATAAGTTACTGCTTATGAGAAAAACAAAAATGCATTAAGCTCATCTCACCATATGTAGTCTTTGGCTTTGCTTCCATTCCTTAGATATTATAGATGTGATAAGCGCATAATTTTGGAATAAAATCCTTCGAAATTGTCCCCTTCAAACTCAGAAGACCTCAACAAATGATTATCTCACCTATCTTGCCCAGTGCACTGACAAAACTGTCGTTACTCTGCATCCTAGTTTAGTTGGCGTTATTTGTGTAGTAGTGTAAGTATTTGGGAGAAAAAGATGATCATGATTTTGAAACTAGTTAGATATCTTAATAAAATTATATTATAAACTTCCCATTTATATGTAGTTTGATTACGATAGAATAGATCTTGTGGACTTCAGATTTTTTATTCAAAGAGAATAAAACAAGAAAAAGATTAAATGTTAATTTTTGATAGCTTTGAGAATTTAAAAGAAATGGTTCCAATTTAGCTTTTGAAGTAATTAAATTTAATGTTATCAAGTGATTATATACTGAAGAACTTAAAAGAAGAAGTGGACCTCATTTTTCATTTTGATAAGGAGTGATATAGCGTTTATATATTAAGATCAATACTTCTCACTGAAACACTAAATCGTCATGTTAATCTGAGAAGTCATATTTGAAGTTTGAAGCTCAGATAATGCCTATTAATTTGCAGACCAGGGTGAAGTAATAAAAGAATTCAGAATGGTAATGCCATGAAATTCAGATGACAATTTGCCGAATTCGGCAGGTGTTTTTGAGGCCGTTTACTCTAAAATAGCTAAGATGCAAGAGATTTTGGTATAGAGTAGGTGATGTTAGGTCTCATTTTATGGTCGTGTTTCTTTTTCCCTATTATCCAAAACTAACTGGATTCTGCTTTTTTCATTTCTCATTTTCTCTCAGTCTTGTGTACTCGGACTATGGTTCTCATAGGCACTTGTTTCTGAATAGTGTGCATCTCTTCATGAGGAAACATATATTTTAAAAATGAAAAATAAAGAGGAGGTGATGCCATCTTCATTGCGAATAATCACCTGATAGTGACATGTACATCTCTGAAGAAATTTTATTCAGATTTTGTTGTCGGTGTAGCGCAGAATGCGAATGCATATCTTTACTGGAATTTTCATTGATTGGAGGTTAAATATGGGTTAGCTCATTTAATTTATGGAAATGGAAACTCATGGTTGTTCAAATTGCCAGACCTTTTTTTCCTCCCTCAATTTTATTGCTCAAACTGACAGCTTTTTTTCCTCCCTCAATGTTATTGGGTATGTCTTTACTCTTAAATGAAGCAGTCAAGCAAGATCATAATCTCATAATGGTGTGGTTACGCCTCTTCTAACAAAGATATTCTTTTTCAAGTACAACCATGAGTTGATGGGTCAAATCTGCAGTTCTAAGACACATTTGAGCATCTTTCTTTGTTGAATGCCTTAATCTTTAGTGAGGCAAATCTGCATTTTGATTAGCATCTGAAACTGACTGGTATGTAGGTTTTGAGCTGGTTTTCCAAGAATACTTTGGTCAATTTCTTTGGTGGATTTTGCTTTACAAAGTAACCACACATATAACAGACGTTTGTTCCTAATACATGTGACAATTTATAGCTAGTCAATCTGCTAACTTGATCATTGTAGGTCAATAAACATTGGTGTGTTTGTATCTCAATTTTTCTCTTTCTCACTTCTTACTGATTTTGAATGATTCTCTGCTTCAGTCAATGCTAAGTGTAGTATTCCTCTGGTCATTAGTTTTCTTTAAGCTGAAAACTTTACCTTTGCTCTTCTGTGAAACAAACTTGTATGCGTTTCAGGCGTTTAATGTTTTGCGGTATGCAATCGGGCAAAGATATCAGTCACATTATGATGCTTTTGATCCTGCTCAATATGGCCCTCAAAGGAGTCAAAGGGTATGTATGAACTTAATTTGGCAGTGATGCTAATTTTTCCTAATTGACTCACTATTTATCTTCTAGCTCAATTGAAATCTTACACAAAAAGGCATCATGGATGGTGGAATACTGTAGTATTTGATTACCTGTGCATGACAATGTTGTGCTTATCCATGATTCCATGTTACTCACAAGCATCCTCCTCTCCCCAGGATAACATAAAATTAGAATAGAACAGTTTTATGCGTTTGATTTCAGTATTGGGTTCTATGTCATTAATAAGCAGAATTTGGTTGCGACAACTCCACATTATTAATATGGCATTATACTCGCTTTATCTTAAAATTGCAGATGACGGGCCTTCTTTGCAGTACTTTACTGAACTCTCTCTTGCATGTTAATGTCAGATGACAAAATTGAAAATAAGATGCTGCTTTATCTCCGGTTGGAATATTCTTTTCCAAGACCGTGGCAGATTTTTTGTCAGATTTTTATCTCTTATGGTATTTTGCAAGAAAAGATATTAGAAGAAATTATTTGCACGTTTTAAGTGTAAACAACCTCTATTTGTACAATCTAAAGATCGCTCCTAATGAAAAGTCCTCAAAGCATGTTGACATGCTTTCTTCTGTTTTTTTTTTTTTCCATTTGAAAATATTGTTTTATCTTTTGACTAAAGAAATCCAATTGTTATCATGTATTCCAGTACAGCTCTAGTTAATTTCTCTTCAATTTGACTGTAGTTCTATTAAGAATCAAGTTTGTTCTGTTGGTTTCTTATCTTGTCATAGATGTGACATCCTCTATATCCAAATTTATTCTTTTCTTCATGGACAAATTCTGATCTTAACTTCAATCCTTGGAGTCATCAGGTGAAAATGTGTCGAGCAAGTTTACAGGGATTGTACTACGCTTTTAACCTTAGCATATTCATTGGTCGAGAAGTTTTAAACAGGCTGTTAATGTTGAGAAATGCTTACTTTCACTTGTCTTACTAAACTTCCATTAATCTCGTTTAGGTTGCATCCTTCTTATTATATTTATCTGATGTTGAAGAAGGTGGGGAAACTGTGTTCCCTTTTGAGGTGAGATCAAGTTTCTCTTTACTTTCTTTCGTGCTCTCTTTCTACCCATCACTTTCTTTGTGTGCCTGAGTTCCTTTGTGGTTTATCTACAGAATGGACAGAACATGGATGGTAAATATGATTTTAGCAAGTGTATTGGTTTGAAAGTGAAGCCACGCAGGGGGGATGGACTTCTATTCTACTCACTTCTTCCAAATGGTACAATTGATCTGGTGAGCTATTCTAATGCATTCATTGTTATCTTGTATTTTCTGATTGTCCATTATGATGTTATTATGATATAAAAATCAATAATATATAGATAGTAGTAATCAGTCAGTTAATAACTTTGTTTCAAAGAGCTGATCTGCAATAGATTAGCTGGAACCTAAGTTGCTTGGACTCGGGTGCGGGTGTCCAATACTGGTGCAGATCTAGAGGTCGGATCCTTCACGATCTAATTTTTAAGATTCGGGGATAGGAATCCATGTATGAATATGGGTGCAGAGATTCGCTTAAAAATAATTAAAATATCTAAAAGGATAAAAGTATTAAAAACACCTCGGAACTTGGCACGAATTATTAACTTCATCCCGGAACTATTGATAGTGTTAAAAATACTCTTTACTTGATTAACTGAACTTAAATACATCCCTGATCTTATAACAAAAGTGAAATGCACCCCTAAATTCTTGCCAAGTTAAAGGGTGTTTTAAACATTTGTGATAGTTCGGGGATGCATTTTAATTTAGTTAGTCAAATAGAGAGATGTTTTTGAGACTGTTAATAGTTCCGGGATGAAACTAATAACATGCTCTAAGTTTAGAGGTGTTTTTAATAGTTTTCTCCGTCTAAAAGTAGAGGTTTAAAACTTAAATTATGAGATATTATGTGGAGAACTTGAGGAGAATCTTAGAAGGAGATTAAAAGAAAAGGGATGACATAGAAGTTTCTATACAAAAGGTATTCCATTTTCTTCAATTTTACCTTGACTTTTTTATTGGTTACAAAAATTATTAAAACTGTCTAGACTTTGCTATTGGTTCTGATCAAAATATCCAAAATCGGTCGATCTCTCACCAACACTCATACCCTTGTCGTGTCGACACGGGTGTAGCACCAAAAGTGAAGAGTCCAAGCAACTTAGGCTGGAATACAAGGCAACTTTGCACCATCTCTAGCTGCTAGATTAGAGCTTTGCTAGATTGATAAACCCTCGAGTTGCTCAAAAACATGTGCAAGAGTAAGCTCTAATTCATGATGTGACTTAAACATCGTTAATTAAACATATGTTGTGATTTTCTGAAGAAGATGTTTGTGGCAAAGGGTCAATGTAATGCTACTGCATGAACTATTTGTATCAAGTGATTATTCACTACAAGAGGGCCTATATTAAAACTGTCGGAACAATTTGTATAATCAGACCCTTTCCCCCAACCGAAAAAAAGAGAAGAGAGGAGTAACTGTACAATCAGACCCATCTCGTGGAAACTGGATGGAGAGATTACAGTATGTTAATGCATCATGTTTTTTTACTTTCTAGTGCTGCTATGTTAGCTTAATTCAATTAGGATCTGTTAGTTTACTTAATTCAATTAGAATCTGCCCTTCGCCTTCCTTTTATTTCTACTAGGTGCGAATAATTATAAATCGTACCGACAAAGTGGATGGTCAACATCACGTAATGTATAGTTTTATACATGGCCGGCCTTGTGATTTTCATGTTTGTTTGAATTCTAATGCAGACCTCACTTCACGGTAGCTGTCCAGTAATCAAAGGCCAAAAATGGGTGGCCACCAAGTGGATCAGGAATTTAGAGCAGGACGACTAAATGCCTTCATTATGTAATTGTGGTAATTTAACCCCAAAAAAAGAAACAATTTTGGAGTAAATATATTTATAGAATGAGAATTTGTTTTATCCTTGCCAGTTCTTCATGTTGCCTTCTTTTTTGTTCTTTTTCTGTTGCCCCACTCTACCCACTCCATTGCGTATGGTCATTTAACTGATAGTTACTTTTTAAAATTTTTAATTAGTTTCAATTATAGTAATTATTAATCAACTCAATCACTACATACATGTTACGAATGTATTCAAAAGATCGCATTTCTTCTTGATTTCACGAGGGTTCAGCTGTTAGCACCACCTCAATAGTACCTAACTGGCTAGGTTGATTTAAATAGTTACTTACTGAAAACTAGTTAAGAACCAGAGTATCAAGAAAAATAAAACTAAAGATTATTTATTAATTATAGATGATTATTTATTAATTATGGATTATTTATTATTAAATAGAAATATAAAAAACACCCTCAAACTTATCATGAATTATTAGGTTTGTCCTTTAATTATTGATAGGCTTAAAAACGCTCATCAACTTAGTAAACTAAGTTTAAATACATCCTCGAACTTATCACGAATTATTAGTTTTGTCCCTAAATTATTGATAGGCTTAAAAACAATCCTCAACTTGGCGAAGTAAGCTTAGATACACCCTCAAACTTGGCACGAATTACTAGTTTCGTTCCTAAACTATTGATAGGCTTAACACCCCCCCCCCCGCAACCTCCTGGGGTGGTTTCCTGTTTTATCTTGGTTTTTAGTTGGTTAATAATTTTT
>JAPFFP010000046.1:8168457-8178625 GCA_026153255.1 Solanum medicagineum
AATTGGACGATTTTTGGTCTTTTCTCTTTAATTAAGTAGTTTTCAAATTAAAAGATGCTATAATAGAAACTCCAAACAAAACAAATATAACAAAATCTATGCAATTATTCTTATATTAAAGTTTAAGATCAAGAAGATTTTACATTCTTGACTTCTTGGTGAATTAAAGTATTTCTTCAAAAATATATTTGTAAATTTTTTTAATAATAGTTCATTTTGAAATGATATTTTAAAAATAAAAAAATTCGAAAATTAATCGAAGCATATTGATATCGAAATCAAATCTAAAATAGTTTAAAAATTTTAATTTTATTTATACATTATAAAATACTCAAATGATATAATTTTTTTAAAATAATCGATTGAAATCAGAGGCTCTGAGCTCTTGTTGATAGACATAAAAAGTGAGATTAGGGTACAGGGGAAGAGCAGTTCTACTTATGGAAAGACATAAGAAAGACCCTATAAAACATGCAAGATCTCTTAACAAGCCCTTGTTAATATATTAAACACAATTCAGGAAAAGCATCTATCGCTTTTTGAACCGTCCTATTAACACTCATGTATATCCACTCGTAAAATGAATATAATTTTTTAACAAAAACTAGGAAATCAATTGGTGAACGTGCCTTCCATTTAAGACGCACCTCACGGAAAAGGACCACATTTGGCAATAAATCTGTAGCACTATCGTGGGCATCTTCTTCATCACATGAATAAAGCAAGCTGATCCCTCAACTCCTAACTAATTAATATAGAAATGTAAACCATATCTAATATCTAAGCATGAGGGTCCATCTCTTTTTGTAAACACCGCTTGATACTAACTTTCTCTCTTTTAAATTAATTTAATTAAAAAATAATTACATTATTCAAAGTTCAAGATAAATACTTCGATTTTTTTTATATAATATTCTTTTATTTATCTAAAAGAGAAATTACATTATATATTTATAATTTTACACAAGATAATAGTGAAAAGAAATATAAATTAAATTTTATTTATAAATGTGCTTTTCAATTGATGATATAAATGCACACAAATTCAATTAATGAGATAGAGGGAGTTGATGCTAGTAGTTTACTTGGGCATGAAATTTAATGAAGATTTTTCTTTTTGAAATTTATAATTTAAAAATAATTTTAAAACTATTTGATGATTCTAAGTTATCCTATTAAAGATAAATAAATATTTTAAAGTATACAAATATATATTACCCTTTTAAATGGGACAAATAATGATCTTCTTATCCACTTTTGCTGGCTATGTCTTGGTTTCATATAGAGGAGTATTATTATATTATCAATTCAGATTTTAACGTGAAGGGTTCGATCTTTAGAGTTGTTGGTGTTTTTTCATTTTATTTTGTGAGAGTTATTAACTGATCTTTAAATTTAATTAGATTAAGTTAATATTTAAATATTAAAAACTTATATTTAAAATATTAATCAAAATTCCTTAAAAATAGTCTACTTAAGAAAGACGAGATGTGTGTCAAGACGCTCCAAGTCAAACAAAATTAAAAAGGCGATAGGGATGACCCTGTATCCACCCGTGACTTGCGAATCTGAATAGGAGATAACTACAGCTTTTGAAAGTTGTGAAGTTCCCACTATACACGCTACTTAATTCTGACACCAAACATATTATATCTAGGAGGAAGTGGTTCACAAAACCCTAAAAAGCTTAGTGATGGGAGTGGTTGAAGATGCTCATAATGTTAAAGTAATTGGGTCAGGCAAGAAGACCGTGGTACTTGGTCATGGCTTTGGGACTGATCAATCTGTTTGGAAACATCTTGTCCCTTACCTAGTCGATGATTATCGTGTTGTCCTTTATGACAACATGGGCTCTGGTCCGACTAATCCAGATTATTTCGATTTTGAACGATATGTTTCTCTCGAAGGTTATGCCTATGATGTTATTGCCATTCTGGAGGAACTTCAAATCGATTCTTGCATATATTTGGGACATTCTTTATCATCTATGACTGGTGTTGTCGCTTCCATATTACGTCCTGATCTCTTCTCCAAACTCATCTTGCTTTCTGCTTCACCAAGGTCACGTCATCTACATTATTACACAATTGATTCATGTTATTAGTCTAATTGATTGTAGTATATGGTATAGTTTTATGCATTTACTTATTTCAAATTAATAATACGTTATACGTACATCTGATTCACATTATTTTTCATTTTGCCAAATTGAATTTTCAAAATATTTGCCATGTTTTTAAAGTGTTTACAACAACGAGGCCAAATTCTTTGGTAATTGACTTTTTGAATTTTTTTTATAAAATATATACTGTTTTTAATCATATTTTTTTATTTATTACCTAAATATTTCATATTTGAAATTTTTTTTATCGTTTATAATAACTGTATTATGCATTAAAAGTGAATTATATATGTATTAAAATGTATTACAATTATTTTGATAAAAGAAATTATTCTATATATTAAAAATGAATTATGCATATAATATAATGAATTATTATGTATAAAAATAATTTTGCATGTAATAAAGATGTATTATCCGTGTCTTAACTACTGTATTGTGACTAATTGCTACCTTTATAATTGCTCTGTCACCTCTATTTATGTGTCATAATTGACTAAGTATGTGAATTTTAAAAATAAAGATTTTTCTTAAAAAAATTTATAGTCTAAAAATAAGTCATAATTTTGCTTGGCTTATATTAACGTGACACAATCCTTAAAAAACTATTATCAGGGGTGTATTTTATTTAATTAATCTTATTAATGATATTAACTATTTAATATATGAGACGATATATAGTATGGATGGAAACTAACTAAAGGAAATTAATGTATATTTCCTTTATATTAATCACATATATCTCGTGGAATTCCACAAATGGAATTTGGGAGATTGTTTCCTCCGAACCCTCGTCTTAAAAATTTATAAACAAAATAAATTAGATATGAATTCGAAATTAATGGATGTTTCCTTTATATTAGGTTCATAAATTCAGATGAATACTACGGAGGATTCGAAATGGAAGATATCGACCAACTATGCCAAGCGATGGAGTCGAACTACAAGTCGTGGATCGACGGTTTCGCACCGTTAGTAATTGGCGGCGACATGGATTCAGTGGCAGTACAAGAATTCAGCAGAACCTTATTCAATATGAGACCAGACATTGCATTGAGTGTCTTTCGAACCATTTTCACGTTCGATTTAAGGCATTCTCTCTCCCGCGTCACGGTTCCTTGTCACATTATCCAGAGTTCGAAGGATTTGGCCGTGCCAGTGGCAGTTTCGGAATATATTCACCAAAATCTGGGTGGAAAGTCGGTTGTCGAAATCATCTCAACTGAAGGTCATCTCCCGCAGCTGAGCGCACCGGAGGTCACTGTTCCTGTGTTGCTTCGCCATATTTCTCACGATATTGTTACTCATAACCACGCTTCCTAATAGTTCAATGCTCATTGTTGTTTGAATCTGACCGGGTTCGAGGTCCCCAAGCTCTATGCTGCTCCGAAACTCTGCAAGGATGCAGGGTCTTACTCTTATCTTAGATCTTAAATTCAGCATATATATTGTTGTGAGGTGCTCCATAAGAGGGAAAAAATACTACATTTTTTCCTCCATATATCTTTAGTTTATGTAGAATATATAATATGTAGAATAAAGATTTTTTATAATAAACAAAGTACATCCGAATTTTAAAAGTTCAATTGCAACATCAGCATTTCTAATGATTGGACATCAACATGAACCAGAATAATTAGATTATTTTGTATTCGTTCTCATGAAAGTAGTTGTACATCTATATACCGCGTCTTTACATTGATGATACACCACCCATGCTATGAATGGACACGGATAGCCTAGCGAAACAATAACTATCTGGATAAATATATTAAATAATTATAAGAGGTATTTATAATATGTAAATATGATACAAAAGATTAAATTATCCTTCTAGCTATACAAATATATGTATTATTTCTCCTCAAGCAATATTGGGTCTTGACAAATGTTGAGCTTATCGTGCAAAGAAGGAAAATCGATGATCGGTAAGAGGCTTACTAGTCAATAAATTTGCAAGTTGATCTACACTTGGCATAGAGCGAACCTGTAGAACACCAAGCACAACCTTCTCATGAACAAAGTAAATATCAATTTCAAGTATTTGGTGCGAACATGATAAACAGTGTTGTGAGGTAAGTATATACTATTGATGTTATCACAGTAAATCGTTGAGGCCGAGGATAGCTGAATATGAAGATCACCAAGAAGAGAGAGCAACTAAGATAGTTCAACAGTAGCATGGGCAGCACAAGGATATTCTGCCTCACCATTCTAGTGGGACACAACATTTTGCTTCTTAAAAGACCAAGAAATAAGATTATTATTATTATCAAGAAAGATACCAATCGATTGAAGCAAACCTATAGGTGGTGGGGCATACCCAATCTACATTAGCATAACATGTTAATGAACTAATTGAGACACTTGAAATGAATAAATCATGATTAACGGAATTACACAGGTAATGCAGAATATTTTTCACTGCAATAAAATGAATGTCCATGGGAGAATACATTAACTGGGCAATCTGACTGACAACATATAGGTAATGTCGAGATGAGTAGAAGCTAAGTATTAAAGTCCACCAACAAGACTACGATATGATAAAGGATTAGAAAAAGGAGAGATGAATTTGAAGCAATAAGAGATTTAAGATAAAGAGGAGTATTAATTGGTTTAGAAGAGAAAAGACTTTCACAGCTAAGAAGATCATGGATGTGTTTGAATTGATTAAGAAAACAACCACCCTTACATATGGAGATAGAAATCTCAAGACAATGATTAACTAGATCAAGATATCTCATGGAGAATTCAGATATAAGAGTCTTGATGTTGACTTACGTAAAAAATTTGAAGATGAAGTGATGAGATGTCATCTACTTATAGAAGAAGAATAATTATTAGAAAAAAAAAAATTTTAAAATCATGTTTGACAAGAAAGGAGGTGAACCAATGAAACCATACGGTTAGAGCTTATTTTAAGCCATAAAGGCCATCGTGTGATTGATAAACA
Organism: Solanum medicagineum; assembly: GCA_026153255.1. Lineage (NCBI taxonomy): Eukaryota > Viridiplantae > Streptophyta > Magnoliopsida > Solanales > Solanaceae > Solanum > Solanum medicagineum. The sequence continues at coordinate 8,173,536 of JAPFFP010000046.1, forward strand.
TGATGTAGTAATTGCAGATGAACAATATCAGTAGGTTGTGTTATATATACTACTTCATTAAGAGTATAACATTCTTAACATCTATTTGATGAATTGCCCAACTTTTAGACGCAGTTAAAGTAAAAATAGTTCGAATGGCGACTGATTTCACCATAGGACTAGACATTTGATCTTAGTATAATCGATATTGTTGATTATAACCTTGAGTAACCAAATGAGCTTTATATCTGATTTTTGTTTTACTTTTTAAACCCATTGACAATAGCCAATTACATTTACATTAGTCGAAGGCAACAATAAGTTCCAGGTGTTGTTGGCAATGAGGGAATTGTATTCATCTACCATTGCCTTTACCAGTTTAGATTTTTATTGGCTTCAGAAAATGAAGTTGGTTTAGGAGTAAGAGAAGATCGACATGAAATAATTGTTGGAGGGTTCGAGGTGGAGGAGTAAAAAATTAAAATTTGAATATTTTTGTAAACTAAATTTATTTTGGCCAATCACAAATATTTCTTTTACTTTTCTTTTTTCAAAATTATAAACAGGTGGAATAATTAAGGACGTGGCATCGTGGGATTAGACATAAATTACACGTCATCGAGTGTGTTTCATGCGTTATGGCTGTTGGATGGGTGTGTTTAAATGATAAAAAATGAGTTAGTTGGAGTGCTTGTTTGTGCGTTTTAAAAGTTGGAGTTCCAACTTGTTATTTGAGGCCAAATTAAAGGACTAATTTATGTATTATGCCAATCTAAAAGAGTAATGTACTAAGAAGATGATGAATAAGAAGCAGTAGAAAAGGAGCTGTAGAGATACAGAGGGGGGAAGCAAGCAAACCTCATCTGTTGGAACGTAACTGGTAAATAATCTCATTAATGTATGATTGAAGTTATTTAGAAACTAAAGACCATACTAAGAAGGGCGGAAAATTGGAGAATTATTGGAGTTGTCCACTGAAACTAATCAGTTGCCACCATCTAGGAGAGTACTTGACCATACCCTGGTACTGAACTTGTTAATAAGAGACCACACAGGTACACTTCCGTTAAAAAGGATATCATTGATACTAGACGAGGGTATCTGTTGTACAAGAAATAAAGAGGCATCAGTTGTTGCCCAAAGAAAGTGTTTCTTCGGAGGATTAAATATTTAGGTCATTTCATCACCAAAGATGGTGTTTCAATAGATCCTCATTAGATCATTGTTGTTAGGACTTCGACATTGGTACACCTTAGGTTGATAATGATCATGTTTTCTGTTCACTTTACGTCACTTGTATGCTAAGTTTTTTCCTATTTTTAGACATTAGATAGATTCATGTGATAACTATTAGAGTCTTTTATATAGGTTAAGATTTTTCCTTTTCTTTGTTAAATATGTCAATTTTAGTGTTTTTTTTTTTTTTTTCATTTTTTTGATGAGTTATTTTGTGTTATCCAATTTATCTTGTGAATATAGTAAGACAATTACCAAGTTTCAGTTCTAAGCTAATTAGAAATTTGGGGCATGGTCTTTAATTTATTCCCTAGAATTAATGTTAGTAGTTTTTTGTTCCTTTTTTATGATTGCAGACATTAGTATGTTCATTCCTTTTGGCATGGATATTCCAAATTCAATCAGAATAATCTACTACATTTTAATTAAATCAATATAATAGTAACAAGACAGCTAAAGAAAGGATGACATAAACAAGAAAAAGTATCTTAAGAAAATATAGTAAGAGAAAAAAATGATGTCAATAAAGTATTAAAATTTTAACTTCTTTTTTATTTATAAATCCTTTCACCTTTATAAAGGGAGTTGTCTAGAATCTTATTTATCAATCATTTTTATTATTATTTTAAATCAATTTTGTCATAACTTTGATTTGATTTTTGATTTTTCTTTATTTGAAATCTCTTTTTGTAGCATTAATGATTTGAATAAGATAATTATAATGATGTCAACTTAAGTTGTTTATCTTCCAAATAAATGCCAGTATATATAATAGTATTCATTTTTTATTGTCCAAACAAATATCACATATATATTAACATTAATTACTATTTTTTAATAATATTTTTGAATATATTTTTTAATTGACCTAATGAATACATGCAAAACACATACTCTGACATAGTTATACATAATAATGGATAATACAAGTAAAAGTGAAATCATTAATGAAATATAATTAAACAATATTATATGATTGAAAATTTTATTTTAAATTATACATAAATATTCAACTTTCAAGACCACTTTGTTGCTCCCATAAATACTCTGTTAATGCATTAGATAGTACAAAATGGGCTTCTTTGTCCTTAATTTTTTATGTTGAGCTAGAAATTGTTGTAATCAATAATTGTTATCTTTTGTCATTTCTACCAACAAAGTTTGACCTTCAAATGCATCTTGAATGGGTACATTAAGATCACACTCATCCAATTAAAATTTATAGTACAGTTAACATAAATTTAATTTTTCTAAAAAAGTCATGTATGCAAAAATAATTTATAAAAAAAATTAACTTTTATATCTAAAATTAATTTTATAAAAATATTAGATAAAAATAATTAAATATTTAATTAAAAATGTTTAATTAGAAGTTTTATATAATGAAATAGTATTAAAATATTTAAAAAGTGAGTTGGTGTGATAACTAGTGTTACATCAAATTTGGTGTAACATTATTCACACACCAAAATGGTGTAAAATTTGGTATTCGATTGAAGCTCCAAAACATCAAATTTTACATCATCAAAATAGAATTTGCTGAAAAATTTGGTGTTGGGTTGGAGATGGTCTAAAATGAGCTACGACTTATCCTATGACCCCACTTACGATACTAGAAGCATGTCTAAACGTTGACGTTGTAATCTCATTTAATTGGACATCTCACTTATAGTTTTCCTTCCATTTGATATTAATTTTATTTGAAACTCATCTTCCGCTTCATAATTTTTCTATTTCTTTTAATTTACTTTACATATGCAATGAATGTTGTTAGGGTCCTTCGGGGTCCTAATTGTCATGTTGCATCTCGAGTCTAACTTGGGTCATGATACTAATACATTGAATGAATAATAAATTATATATAAGTGCTTAAATTATACAATTATAACAATTGATTCGTTAAATATATTATGAGTGATAATATACATGAATGAATTTAAATGTGTTCATCAAACTCATGGTTGGTAAGCATGTAGTGAACGTCGTTAGTGCGTATGCGCCTCAAGTAGGCCTAGATGAGGAAGTCAAAAGGATATTTTGGGAAGATCTGAATAAGGTTGTGCGAGGCATACCGGAGACAGAAAAAATCTTCATTGGAGGTGACTTTAATAGGCATATCAGGGTAACCACTAGTGGATTTGAAGATGTTCATGGAGGCTTTGGTTTTGGGGAGAGGAATGGAGGTGAGACGTCTCTCTTGGATTTTGCCAAAGCCTTTGAGTTAGTTATTGCTAACTCGTGTTTCTTGAAGAGGGAAAACAACTTGATCACCTTCCATAGTACAGTAGCTAAGACGCAGATAGATTACGTACTTCTCCGGAAGGACGATAGAAGTCTACGCAAGAATCGCAAGGTTATTCCGAGTGAAAATATTTCCACTCAACATAGGCTTCTAGTGATGAATTTGGAGATCAAGAGAGAAAAGAAGGAGAAGGTTACTTATGTCCAATCGAGGATTAGATGGGGATGCCTTACTCTTGCCCTTTCTAGAGAAATGGAAGAAAAGTTGAGAAACTTAGAGGCCTGGAGTAGCAGCGGAAATGTGAACAATATGTGGGACACTACTGCTGGTTACATTAGAAAGGTAGCTACGAGGTACTAGGGGTTTCGAGAGGGACCTTTGGTAGATGTCAGGGCGATTGGTGGTGGAATGATGAAGTTCAGGGCAAAATGAAAGATAAGAAGGCTGCGTACACAAAGTGGTTGGAGTGTAGGGATGAAGATGAAAAGCGAATGCTTAAGGAGATATATAAAAAGACTAAGTTAGAACCAAAGATGGCGGTGATGAGTGCTACGACAACAGCAGTTAAGCATCTATATGAGGAGGTAAGTGATAGAGGCGGGGACAAGAGATTGTATAGGCTCGCTAAAGAGAGAGAAAATAAAGCTCGCGACTTGGACCAAGTGAAGTGCATCAAGGATGAGGAGGGTGGATGACGTACACTTCCATTAAACTAAGGCGGCAAGCTTACTTTCATAAACTCTAAAATGAAAAAGGAGATAGAGATATTGAGCTGGGTGAGTTGGCACACTCGGAAAGTCATCGTGATTTTGGTTATTGCAGGCAGTTCAGAGTTGAGGAGGTTAGAGGGGCTATTAGTAGGATGAACAGAGGGAGGGCGATCAGACCTGATGAGATTCCGGTAGATTTTTGGAAGAACATGGTCAAGGATGATATAGAGTGGTTGACTAGACTATTCAATACTATTATGAGGACTGCCAAGATGCCTGATGAATGGAGGAGGAGTACAATGGTTCCATTGTACAAGAACAAAGGAGATATTCAAAACTGTAACAATTACAGGGGCATTAAGTTTCTAAGTCACACGATGAAGGTCTGAGAGAGAGTGGTGGAGATGAGGGTAAGAAGAATAGTGTCTATTTCGAAGAATCAGTGTGGATTCATACCGAGGTGGTCGATTACTGAAGCAATTTATCTTGTTCGAAGATTAGTAGAGAATATAGGGAAAGAAAGAAGGACCTTCATATAGTGTTCATTGATCTCGAGAAGGCCTATGACAAGATTCCAAGGAATGTCCTATGAAGGTTTCTAGAGGTGAAAGGTGTCCCAATGACATACATCAGGGTAATTAAGGACATGTACAACAGAGCCAAAACTCGAGTAAGAACAGTAGGAAAAGACTCATAGTATTTTCCTGTTAAGATGGGACTTCATCAAGGTTCTGTGTTGAGCTCTTTCCTGTTTGCCTTGGTGATGGATAAGCTGACACGATCTATCCAAGAGGACGTTCCTTGGTGTATGCTATTTACAGATGATATATTCCTGATTGATGAGACTCGGACTAAAGTTAATGATAGGTTGGAGGCCTGGAGACACACCTTGGAGTCCAAAGGATTCAAATTGAACTGGACCA
>JAPFFP010000046.1:8178725-8189142 GCA_026153255.1 Solanum medicagineum
AAATAATGACAACACATGTTATAAAACACTACTACTCCTCTACCCTACTATACCCCATGACTAGATAACCACCTAACTCTACCAACCAATTAGCCTACTACTCTAATTCGCGACCTCCACTTCTTTCTATCTAGGATCATGTCCTCAGTGAGATCAAGTTTCGCCATATCATGTCTAATCACCTCCCCCAGTACTTCTTCGGTCTACCTCTACCCCTCCGTTTAGCTCCTAAAACCAACATCTCGCACCTCCTAACAGGAGCATCGGTATTCCTTCTCTGCATATGTCCAAACCATCGCAGTCTCGCTTCCCTCATCTTATCAGCCACCGAAGCCATCTCTAGCTTCTCCTGAATGGTCTCATTCCTAACCTTGTCACTCCTGGTGTGACCACACGTCCATCTCAACATCCTCATCTCTACGACATGCATCTTCTGGACATGTGCATTTTTGATTGGCCAACACTCCACCCCATAAAAAAAAGATGGTCTAACCACCAATCTGTAAAACTTACCTTTGAGTTTAGGTGGTATCTTCTTATTCACACAATACTCCAAGCAAGTCTCTATTTAGTCCATGCTGCCCCAATACGATGTGTGACATCATCGTCGATATCGCTACTACTTTGGATGATAGACCCCAGATACTTAAAGTTTTCCCTCTTGGGGATAGGTTGAGTGGCAAGCCTCACATCAAAGTTTGCTTCATCCCTCTCAACACTGAATTTGTACTCCAAGTATTCAGCTTTGGTCCTGCTCAATTTGAATCCTTTGGACTCCAAGGCGCGTCTCCAGGCCTCCAACCTATCATTAACTTTAGTCCGAGTCTCATCAATCAGTACTATGTTATCTGCAAATAGCATACACCATGGTACCTCCTCCTAGATAGATCGCGTCAGCTCATCCATCACCAAGGCAAACAAGAAAGGGCTCAACACAGATCCTTGATAGAGTCCCATCTCAACAGGAAAATACTCTGAGTCTCCTTCCACCGTTCTTACTCGAGTTTTGGCTCCATCGTACATGTCCTTAATCGCCCTAATATATGCCATTGGGACACCTTTCACCTCTAGACACCTCCATAAGATATCTCTTGGGACTTTGTCATGTGCCTTCTCGAGATCAATGAACACTATATGAAGGTCCTTCTTTCTTTCCCTATATTTGTCCACTAATCTCCGAACAAGATGAATTGCTTCATTAGTCGACCGCCCAGCATGAATCCAAACGAGATGTATTCAAGAGTTTGTTTTTTTGTTGTTGGAAGAACTAAATATACTGAATATTTTATATTATATATTTTTAGTTCTATATTAATAATAAGTGCTCCTGATTCCAAAAAGTCATTAAAACAAAAATAAATACAAGAGAACCAAGAAAAAAGAAATTAAAAAAAATCTAAAGTTCTAGTTGCTAAGGTTGAAAGACCATTCATCTTACTAGAACTTTAATTTTATTCAAAGTTAAGTTTTTTTCCTAAGCATAATACGCATTTTTTTGAAATTATAACTTCATGATATTAAAATTTCAAAAAACTTTCTCAAATGTTATGGATTAATAAAATTAAAATACAAGATAACAAGATGTAAATCATAGAAACATTATTTCTCGTGAATTTGATGTAAACAATAAATTACTGCAAGATTTTTCAGGAAGTTATGGTAAGACTTTTCACAATTTGAATATACTATGGAGTATTATTACTTATTAGTCCCTCATTCCCCTTTTAGTTCTTTATTTTTCAAAAATTAATTTATCTAATTTTTAAGATCGAATTAATTTGATATATTTAAAAAAATTGAGATATTGAAAACATTAGTAGAAAATATTATGATAAAAAGTATATTTTAAAATATTAATTAAAATTTATATAATTTGACTAAAAAAAAGAAAATTATGACAAGATAAAAAATTATATATTTAAAAAAATTAGCCTTTTGAAGAAGTTATTATAAAAATTATCGACAAATGACCTACTTGCCTGAATGAACTAGTCACTTCAGGTATTCGCTAGTTATTTTCTTATTACAAACTTGTTAAGAACACTTAATAAACATTTAGACTACAAATATATTTATAATGATTAACTAAATTTATATTTCATATAAAAATAAATTAGGTGCATTTTAACCTCATTAAATAAAGTTGCATTCGCCTTTGCATATGAAGCCTGCTATATTACTGTAAAACAAGTAAAATTTCATAAATATGATCTATAGAGAATAAAATATATGTAGACTTTATCTTAGAGAGACTATTTATTTTTGAAAGATGCCCGCTTAACAAGCACCTGCCATATTATTGTAATATATATAAATTAAAATAAATAAATTGATTTTAAATAGTCGGCAGCACATTATCTCCTTTAATTTCCAGACCGACTCCCAACAAATTCTCTCAAAGATAACAAAAAAAAATAATAAAAAATGGGGATAGTTGAAGAAGCACACAACGTGAAGATGTTAGGGTCAGGTGAGCAGACAGTAGTGCTAGCGCATGGGTTTGGGACTGACCAATCGGTATGGAAGCATTTGGTGCCGCATTTGGTTGACGAATATAGGGTCGTTTTGTTTGACAATATGGGCGCAGGAACGACTAACCCGGACTACTTTGATTTTGAGAGGTATTCTAGCTTGGAAGGCTATGCCTATGATGTGATTGCCATATTGGAGGAATTTCAAATTCGGAGTTGTATTTTTGTCGGCCATTCGGTTTCTGCTATGATTGGCGCTATTGCTTCCATTGCTCGTCCTGATCTTTTCACTAAGCTTGTCACTGTATCCGCCTCTCCACGGTCTAATCTCTCTCTTTCTGGAATGGATGCAATATAAATTTTAATTTTTTAAATATTAAGTTTATATGTTTGATTTAATTTTAAAGATTAATTCTCAGAAAATGAAAAGTATCTGAAATGGAAGAGTACAATTTGCTGTTAATTTACTACTTCTGTTTTGTTTATTTCCTTTCCTATGGGAGTAAACCCCTGTTAATTTTAAGTGATTAAGTGATAAATATATATAATTAACTAAAAGCAGAAGTGTATGGTAAAGTAAATAGAGAAAATTAGTGTCTAATATATTTGGGTCACAAAGTATAATATGTAGTGTATACTTTGGTTATATTTGATATAAAACTATATGATCAAATGGTATCATATATTTGTTGATTTTATCTCAAATAAATATCATATAGTTGTTGATTTTATATATAGATGTTGAGGGTGAATAATTTTTTAAAAATTCTAACTATTCCATCAGTGACTTAAAAACTAAAAAGGGGTCATGTACTTTATAACTAATCTGATATTCAGTTAGACGTTTGTTCACTACTGTTAGTCTTACTTTAAAAGGAAAGGGGGGGAGGGAGAAAAAACTATGTAAGTTTTACTTGAAAATCCTCTTTCTAGAAATAAAGAAGAAACCAAAAAAAAAAAAAAAAAGGAAAAGACTGTCATAAAATAAAATAAAGCACTTGACTGTTAGAGATTATGATTGCAAATTCTACTTAGTATTTCCTTCTAAAATTTACAGGCCCACCTCACCTAAAACAATTTTTGGGTTAAAGTACAATATTGTTAGTTCAATTCCTCATTTTCTAATATTCCTATCTTTTTGGCTCAGGGCCTCAGGCAGAGTCTCTCTGTATAATTTTGCTAATTTGGTAATCAAACAAATGTTCTTCTGTTTATGGAGGGCCTACATCTGCAATTTTGTCTTGCTTATTTTACTGCAATAATTCTTTTCTCCAATTTTTTATTTGGGTAGGGGAACTGGTAAGTGTGGATATTATTCCTTCAACCAATAAATTAACTTTTCATAATTAATCTATGTAAACATTCCTACGTCGTAAGTAAATGTGGAATCAAAGAATTACTTCAAGTGACAATTTTTCAATTTGTAACTTCGTAATAAAAAGATATGAGTTTTTCAGAAGACTTGAAGGTACTTTACATTAACTTTACGTTCCTCTTATTGATGAAAACGTAAAATGATGTATCTATTTGAGGAGTATCATTTGTGAGCTAAATATATAGAAGAGAAACAAAAACCTCTGTTTCATTTATTCCCCCTTCCACCAATTCTCTCATTATCAAATAGTTATCATACCTGTTGTGGATTTCTCTGGGCAATTGTATTTGTGCAACTCTAAACTTTCACCCACGAGCGCATTGTTTGGAAGAGCCCTTGAACTTTTGGGAGTGACTGGCCTTAACAATTTGCATCAGAAGCAGACCAAAATTAAATTTCTTTCAAAGCAGTAGCTTGCCACGATTATTTTCTTATAAGCTTAGTGTTCTTGTTGCGACATACTAAATGTTACCGTGATTTTTTTTAGGTATCTGAATGACTCAGAGTACTACGGAGGATTTGAAAGAGAAGATCTTGATCAATTATTTGAAGCAGTAAAATCAAATTACAAATCATGGTGTTCAGGATTTGCACCTTTAGTTGTAGGAGGGGACATGGACTCTGTAGCGATACAGGAATTCGGCAGGACACTTTTCAATATGAGACCAGACATAGCATTAAGCGTAATACAAATCATATTCCTAAGTGATTTAAGGCATTTGTTGCCTCATGTGACTGTCCCGTGTCACATAATTCAGAGCATGAAGGACTTGGCCGTGCCCGTGGTGGTGTCCGAATATCTCAGTCAGAACCTCGGATCCAAATCTATCGTTGAGGTTATGTCAACGGATGGGCATCTTCCACAGCTCAGCTCACCGGATGTTGTGATTCCGGTGCTGCTGCGTCATATTCGTCATGATATTGCCGTGTGATTGTTTAGTACTAGAGTTGCTACGTACTAGCAAGTTAATTTCACTTTCTTGGAGAAATAATAATAAGGGGTGCCTTGTTGTATTTTTGTTATGCAAATTGTATAAAATTGACTATCTTGTCAAGCTAGTTTTCAATCTATATGTGTGCTAAGTATTAAGTGAATATGCTTGGATGTATAAGGAGGAACCATAAAGGTCCAACGTATTTGACGCAAAATGTAGGTCCATGATCATTGTATTGTTTTTCTCCTTTTTGTGCTATTATTACTGAGGTACTAATTATAAATAAAGATTATCATCCATGATAACTCTTTAATTTTCACATGCTACATGACATGTTTAAGGTTGCTTTAGTACATTAAATATATCTTGATTATTTAATTACATTTCATTATTTTTATCCATTTTTAAAAATTTCAAAAATCCCTTTTCATTCGGATACATTAATTCAATAATTTGAATATATTAATTCAGTTATTTATATACATTGCTTCTGATTCTTAAATTATCTCTATACTCAATATATCATGCTTTAAATGTTACCTACTGAGACTTAAAAACTTCAAATTTTGTATTCAAAACTGAATTAATGTATACAGATTACTAAATTAATATAGCTGAGTTGCCATGTTTTTTAAGGGATTCCTATAAATTGAATAAAAGAATAGGAAAAAATGATAATTAACTTTTTGATTCATGTAAATCATTTTAACATCACATAATTCAAAAGTTCTTTTTTTAAAACAAAAAAATTTCTTAAACTTCACGATTAAAATAAAAAGGAGAATTGACATGTAATAACTATTGATAAAGATTAAATTCAGGAGTTAAAAGAGAAAATATTAGCATGATTACTCAAATCCCACAATAAACAAATAATCTTAAAAATTTGAATCTTCAACTCCTAATTTTACGCTTCCATTTTAAAATCCATTTATATTCAAGCATATCTTAATTTATTACATGCTTCTCCTTTCCAGATCCACTTGTCCAAGAAAATCGACAAGGGTGAATCACCAAGGAATCAGTGGAGGTTACTCTCACCTCCGAATTAGAAAAAGAAATAAAAACTTGTAGAATTTCGTCCATATATATCTCAATTTATATTCTGTATGTCACTGTTACACTTGTAAAAAAACACCTACTTATCCATGTATAATAGTGTATATCCATGTCTCTCATTGACACATAATAGACTACCCCTATGGAATCATGTATATCTTCATATATAATAGTTTATATCTGTGTATGTCATTGTTACATTTCCTTACCTTTTATCCAGTATCATGGTAAATCTACGTACACTTTTATCCACTATCAATTGAGTCCTTTGGGATGGCTCAATTAGTTTGGACGGTGCTCAACCGCATAGATGAACCGAGACCAAGATCGACCTTCCTTGATGTTTTATGAGTTAAATATATCGCACAGGACTTGCCTAGTGTGGTTTACATCTTCTCTATGATTTGTAGATTATTACACAGTGGAAGAGTTTATCCAGTGAACACAAGGTCCTCACTTGAAGGGCAGATGATGTGGCAGAGGTTATAGCGATTGTGACCTGCAAAAATTTTTGTTTTCTTAATTTTCTATTTGGTTTCTAGAGTCCATAGTAGAATCCTGATTAAATTTGAATTATGTACGACAGACAGGGCCGTCTCGACCATAAGACCACTAAAGCAATCGCTTGGGGCCCCAATTTTTTTGGGCCCCCACTTTCTCCCAAAAAATATGTATATGTGATCTTGTTAAAAAAATATCAATTATTCATATTTTTAAAAAAATGAATAGCAAATATAATATAAAGATCGTTTTAATAATTGAGAAATGGAATAGTATTTAGTTAATTATAACATCAGTTTTTATGTAGATATCTATTTTGTTGTCTCATTTATATTATGACGGGTATCATAAACTAATATTATTATTCTTATATTTACTTTTTGAAGGGAAAGGAACACACATACACACACACACAAAAATTTTAAGGAAAATAATAATTCATATATTGTCAATAAAAGTCTTAAAACTATTTATTCTTCCAATTTATTTTTTTTAATTTCCCTTTCACTATTTTTATTATCTCATTATTGAATATTCTTAAGTCTTTCAAACAGTCAAACTTTCTATATCACAGAAAATCTATTGCTATGTGTTTATAAAAAGTTCAAATTTGTTTTTTTACACTCACGAAAGTTATTAGCTAATCATGTTGCACCTTACTTACACAATAGGAGGTCACAGATAAAAATCTCATTTCATGGTTGCAAAAAATATTTTAGGGATGTCGCGCCTCAATTTTTCTCGCGAAAAGACGGGAATCTGGACGACGTCGTGGCAAGGACTCTTTTGGGGATTTTGAATTAATTGAAGAAGAGTCGCCACCTAATGAATGGGTGCATTAGGACACCATTCTAACCTAAAACTAACTAAAAGGTCTAAAACCACTGGAGATCGGGTAAGGGTTCAAGTTACCTTGAAGGAAAGGTGTTAGACACCCTTCGAGGTCCACAAATGCAGGTGCCGGTCGTATCTCCCATTTATGTGGGAGTTACAAATAGCAGTTAAGGTCTTAGTTTAAAAGTCTTAATTAATTCTAAGTGATCAAATAAATAAAGTAGCAAATAAGCAATTAAAGATCTAGCTACCCCAAACACTTAAGAATAAAATAAAAAGAAGAATATTAGGACCAAGGCAATGTATTTTCCACTCGGATCAGTTTACTTGGCTTTCATTTTGGAAGACAAAATGTCATTTAGCTCGCATGACTTTATTAAGCCTGAGGAACAAAAATCAAGGATTTGTCCTATTAAAGCTGAGTCATCATATCCGAGGCCTTATATACCCCTACCCCCTTCCTAAGTTGATTTATTTATTTCACTTAAAGGCGTACTAAAGAAATGAAAAAGTCTAATCGTCCTTCTAAAGTAGCTAACGTCCCATCTTATAGTCAAGAGGTATTGGACGTCTAATTTGGATGAGTTATAGACTTAAGGTAAATATCGGGGTTCCTATTAGACTCGCATCAATACAAAACAACCAATACGAGCAGTTAGCACATAAAAGCTACCAAAATCACTCCAATTAAACAAATAATCAATTCAAAACCTACCAAAATCTGAACAAATCAACTAACTCTAGTCAAAATTTAAAAACAAAACATGCACAATCATATCTCAAATCTCACAAAAGACATTGAATATCTACAAATCAATTTAAGGGCTAACTGGATGAGGATTAAATGAGTAATGATTAAAGAAAACAACACAAACGTATGAGAGTAGTCAATACATAAACATGTAATCTCATTTTAATTCAACTAACAAGAGGCAGTAAACAATAAAGAATGAAATCAAACCTAGTTCTGTTCATTTCTGAATTTTCCAGTTTGTTCTCATTGTTTCTAGTTCCTTGCTTATAGAGGTTGATTTTGGTTGTTTTCGGCGGCACGAGGTGACCTGGAAGCGTCGTTTTGGGGCCGTTTTGTGGCTGACGGGGAAATGGGTGAAAGGAAGGACTTGGTGCGGTGGTTTGGTGGAGGTTTTGGTGACGTTTTGGGTTGCGTTTTTAGGTGGGTTTGGGGGCTGGTTGTTAGGATTTTTACTGGGTTTTTTCTGGCGAGATTTGGAGGGTTTGTAGGGTCGTTTTGGTTGTGATTTTGGGGCAGAAAAGAGATGGAGGAGAAGGAGAAGAGGAGATCAACGGGGAGAGATTATTTTCGGTGGGTTTGAGGGGCTGCCGGCGTGACAATGGTGAAGGGAAAAATGGAGAATGCAGCTGGTTATGGTCAAAGGGGGAAGATGAAAATTAATAGAGTTTTTGGGTCTTGGGGGTTAAGGAAATTAAAAAAAAGAAATGACTTGGAATCAATCTAGACCGTTAGATGAAATGTAACAAATGGTTAAGATAAAATCATAGAAATTGAGTCTTTAAAATTAAGCCACAAATTGACTTAATTTAGACTAAAATTGAAAGAAAATGGGAAGGGATTGACTAAAATTGAAATAAATTTGATAGAAAAGACTACAAATTTAATAAATTGGGCTAAAATTGAATAGATTGTCATCTAATTAATTATAAAATACGCACAAAATAAAATATACAATATTTTAAAATAATAATTTTTTATGTAAAGAAATAACTTAATATATGCTAAAATTATTATGTAAAAAGAATATTAATCATATTAAAATTATCATTTTAAATTAAACACATTGATAAAATAATATATAAAAAATATAATGTATTTAAAATATAATTTTACCATATTAAAAATAATAAAAGGTAATAACAAATATTACTACTACTATTATTATCACTAAAATAATCATAATAATAAAATTAGTTTTATATAAAAAAATAATTTACGAATAATTTTTGCAATCAAGAATGTTAAAAATACATAATTATTTGGATAAAAAAAAATATATATAGATGCACTTATTTAAAAAGTTTCAAAAATACCTATTTTGACAATCTAAAAAGGTTCTAGGTCGGTCAAAATTGGGTGTCCACAGTTGCCCCTTCTTTGCTTGGGAATGAAGAATAAATTATCATGCAAAGAAAGTCGACGGAGTAACCGATTTTGTCTGACCAATGAAATAATATCAGAAGGACTAGATGGAACAAATGAGGTTGTAAAAATATTATGGCCGAGACTTCGGTATCAAGTTGCATACATATCTCAGGTTATATGAGAATCATGTCGTGTGTAGTTTTGGACTTAGGAACGGTTGAAGTTCCTAAAAATGAGAATAACGGTGTAGAATTGGAATAGCAACGATAGTAGCTTGAATTGAAAGATCGAGGTATAGAAAATGATTCGTGTGTTGATGGGAAAACGAGAACAAGGAGATAGTTGGGACGATGTAAAAGAAAAGCAAAAGATTCATCATAACAAAAGGTATCTTCGAAGCGAATGATGGAATGTATTGAAGTTCATGAATTATGTAATTTGTAACTAAGAAAACACTAGATAGAATAATTAAAGCGCGTATATTAAACGATGAAATAATTCATAAATATGATGCAAATTCCCATTTAGACCATGAAATTTGTCATAAGAAGGATGACGTCTTAGGCTATGACGTCTAGGGCCATGCTAATCTTAAATTATATCCTCAGGTAATGAAATGATGTCCGTAGGCCATGAAAGAAGATACCTTTGGAGGATGACACCTTCGGATCATGATGTAACACCCCACATTTTTTACTTGTACTAATTATATGTGAATAAATCATGACATGAATTGGTCAAAGTAGCGTCAATTCTTGAAAGCGCTTGATTCTTGTGTTGACAGGTGCTATGGACGTCTAACGCTTAAGAGGGTCTTGTGTATATGTATTATGTGTTGAATTTAGGATATAATAACCTTAAAGAAAGTAAGAGGATTGAGGTGGTTGTATGAATTAATAATCTAGTAGGTGATTCATCTACTTACTTATCTTGAAATTACAAGCTAAACGGAGACGAGGTTTGACGTCAAATTTGTTCAAGTCCGATGGACGTTTAAGTGTGTACTTAGTTATCAGTTTTAAGTGTGTAATTTTAGCCTATGTTTAAGTATCATAAATGGACCTTATTTTCAATCCAAGAAGAGTGTGATAAAGGCCCAAGTGTAACACAAACCAATTGGCCA
>JAPFFP010000046.1:8213968-8226519 GCA_026153255.1 Solanum medicagineum
GGCTAAGTAATATGAAACGCATAGAGTAAGAGAGTGATAAAAATTTATATATATATATATATATATATATATATATATATATAATAAGCTTAATGCATATTATATTGAAATAATCGTCATTAAAATAATATTAATTTTATTTACAAATTCATAAAAAAAGAGTATGCTACTTATAATGTTAATAACCTTAAAGAAAAAATAATAAATATGTAGGTTAAAAATAAATTATATGTAATATAAAGGTGTATTAAATATATTAATAAGGATAAAATGAATAATGCATAGGATAAAGGGGGAAGTTTGATTATTATTCAAAATTGAGGGAGGAGTTTGATTTTTAAAGTAAAAGACCGAGGGTAAAAATGCTACAAAGTTATAGTAGGAAGGAGTTTTATGCGGTTCTTTTATAAAACTTATAAAAGTTCTCAAATTAATATCAGATTAAAGTTTGAAATAATGAGACATTTCTCTGTTTAATTCTTTCTTCATTTTAAAATAAGTGAATTATTGAGGCAACGCATGCATATTCATTAAGGAAAAAAGTTTAGGATGTAAATTGAACATCTTTTCCACTTTCATCCTCTTAGTTATTCTCAAATTATTTCTGATACTATAAGCAACTCAAAGTAAAATCATAAATATGAACAATTAACTCTTTTGAAACTATCACCGAAAAAATATATGTAAATGAAGGCAAAAATGAAACAAATTTCTAATAATTCTCTTCAAGTTTTGAAGGATTCACTTATTTTGAACTATGAAAAAATACATAACAATTTAGTTATTTTAAAACAGAAGGATTAAAAATTTTAACTTTTACCCCTAACGAAATGATTTATAGCTAGATAAATAGGTATGACTTATTTAGATATCATCTTTCTTAAACTTCGTGCAATGTCGAACAATATGATATAAATAGGAATACAGATCATATCATTTTACTTTACTATTTGTTTTTACTTCCTACTGTTATTTCATATAAATGGACACCTAATAGTTTAAAATACTATAATTTTCGTTCCTATTTATATAGTATAGTTTAACTTGACAGGAACTTAAAGAAAGATGTGATCTAAAATAAATTATAGATATTTGTCTAGCATGTTTAGGGGTAATTAAGACTATTTATAGTTTAGAGGGTAAATAGTTCTAAAAATCCATGTTTGAGGAGATAATTAGAACTTCTCATAATTTAGGTTTATCAAGTTTAAAGAAGGCTTTGAACTATTAATTCTATAAAAATACAATTTAAGAAAATCAAATTGCATATCTAAATATATATATATATATTTTTTTTGGCATATATAGTTAATTATCATGTTTTCGAATTGCTATGTGCATTTAGAATATAACCATTACTGGGCATAAACAAAGAAACTTTTGACTGGATTTCTAGGTCTTTTTTGGAAATGAGAGTTGCCCAACAAGACTATATTGTTCGGACTTTTTAATTCGATACAACTTACAAGCCGTGAATCATGATTCAGGCAATTACTGACATTCTGGTCTTACCCTATAACAACGTAACTTTGCTCTTCTTTGATTTCCTTTGTTTTCAATCGTAAGGTAAATGTTAGTTCAAATTAACTTGAACCAAAAGAGTCTTTACTCGTAGTAAAATTGGAAGTTTGCAATTGTAAAATTTACTACTAGCAGTGAAATAATTTCTAGGAATAATGTAGGTTAATTAAATTCAGAAAATGCTTCTGACACTCTCTCATGCAATAATTGTGTAACATAGTACTCCCTCCATTCGGTCTCACTTTTATCAATTTAGCCGACTTCCAAAACTAAAGGGTTGTAATTGTGAAAATAGTCAAAAAAGTTCTTAAACAATGGTAAAAGAATAAAAATATCTTATATTTATAGTTTAATCCAAAAATATTTTCATCGTCAAGATTTTAATTAAAAAATATCCTTATTATTACTTAATAGGTTCTAAATAGTTTTTTTAAATACACCTAATATTTTTTTAATTAATAAATATTTATCCTATTTTAATTTGAAAACATATATAAGTTAAATATATTTCTTATTTTCATATAAATTTTCTATCGTTATTCAAATTAAAATTAATGATTGGTTTATTATGATCTTATATATATATAAAGGAGTGAAGGTCGCGAATTAGAGTAGCTGGCTAATGGATTGGTAGGGTTAGGTGGATGCCTGGCCTTGGTGTTTAGTACGGTAGCAGAAATAGTCGTGTTTATATCATGTTCGTCATTATCTGTCTTATATGTGTAAATTTTTTCGTATTTACATTGTTTTGTGCTCTTCGTTATTAGTCACCCTTTCTATTCCTTTCTCTCTCTTTTTTTTTTGTCATATCTAGTTTATTCTGCTTATGAGTTGTTGAGACGACGGTTTCCAGGAAACAACCTCTCTACTTCTATGAGGTAGTGGTAAAGTCTGTGTACATTCTACTCTACCCATACCTCACTTGTGGGATTCCACTGGGTATATTGTTGTATATAAAAGGGTACACGAAGTTATTCTATTTTGATTGATAAAATGAGATTAATAAAAGGAAAATTGTTTTTTACTTTTGTATTAGTTAAAGTGATTTTGAAATAAAGAAAACAAGAATAGGGTTATTGAAAAGTGTTATTTTTATTAGAAATATATAAGATGTGTTTGGAAAATAATAATAATAATAATAATAATAATAATAATAATAATAATAATAATAATAATAATAATAATAATAATAATAATAATATCTTTGTTTGAAGAGGACATTTTTGACCTATTTAGTAACAACAACAATACTTCTAAACCAACTTGTTAGCGTAAGGGGATTTTTTGGAGCAAAGTATTGACGATAACAATATTTTTAAACCAAATTATGCACAAAAAATATTTTTATTCGACATAGTTTAAGAATGTTTTTCCATATATCTTTTACCTAACATATCAATTCACTTAAAAAATTAGCTATAAATAACTTCAAATATAAGTGGAATGGATTATCTAAAAATAAATGAAGCAAACGACGAAAAAATGGAAAACTACAGTGATAAAATTCTCTACAATATATTTAGTATGGTTTACAATTAAAATTAAAATAACCGAATGCAACATAAAAGTAATATAAGGTGTCCAAAGGGTTAAAAGGCGCATGTTTTCAATGTTTTCTCTTATATAATAAGTTGCTAAGTTGAGCAGTTTAGGATCATCGTGTTGATAGGTATGCAAACTCCTCCCACATCGGTGGAAGAGAGGAAAATGAACCTATTTAAATAGGTTCAACCTAACTCATTAGTATGAAACCCTTTGGGAAGTGCCCAAAAACAAATCCATTAAGGCTTGATCCAAAGCGAACGCTTTAAGAAGGCAGGTGACTATTAAGCGCAATATTTTTACGTCAATTTATTAACTATTATTTAAATATTTTTCATTAACTTCAACTATGAAATTACAATAACGTGTTATTATTTACAGCTGAGGCTGATGGTTCAAGTTTGGCATCTTAAATCCAACATTCGGAGATCGAACCACAACAACGCAATATTTTTACGTCAATTTATTAACTATTATTTAAATATTTTTCATCAACTTCAATTATGAAATTACAATAACGTGTTATTATTTACAACTTAGGCTTGAAGCAGGCAAGTGACTATGACGTGTCTGTTTAGTATTATGGTGACTATTAAAGTGTCTGTTTAATTTTACTGTGTCATTTCTGTTGATTATTATTTAATTATTTGTTTACTACTTTAACTATGAAATTACAATAACTTATCTATTTAATTTTGAACTATTAAAGTATCTTCCTAATTTTACTATATCATTTCTATTAACTACTATTAACAATAAAGAAAAATAACATTTATTGGACTAGTGCAACGTACACATTCAAAAATTAGCCTAAATAGACAAATATATGTACACGAGCTATGTTATGGCTATATAAGCTCACATGTTGCTCTGTCCTCGTAAAGAAAAGTAGCAAAAGATGAGGGCAAGAAACTTATTGGGCAGCCACTTTATTTCAACAGCTCCATTATTTGTAATAGTCATCTTCTTTGTCTTCTCATTCTACCATGCAAATGCCTTAACTTCATCTGGCAAAAATGGCAGAGAGGCAATAGAAATCATAATTGGCGGAGATGTCCCTCCTGCTTATCCTCCTCAAGAACCACTATGCCCTCCTCCTCCCCCTCCCCCAGAGCCACTGTGTCCCTCTCCCATGCCTCCACCCCTACCCCCACCCCCACCTAAACCCCCAAAGACTCCATCTCCACCCAA
Source organism: Solanum medicagineum (assembly GCA_026153255.1). NCBI lineage: Eukaryota > Viridiplantae > Streptophyta > Magnoliopsida > Solanales > Solanaceae > Solanum > Solanum medicagineum. The sequence goes on from JAPFFP010000046.1 coordinate 8,218,223, forward strand.
ACCATCCCCACCTAAACCTCCTAATGTTCCCAAAACCCCACCTGCCCCCAATGGTCTACTAGCATCAGCCATAAGTGTCATTAAAAGATTTAAGAAGACAATAACTTCTGACCCTTTTAACATTACAGGAACATGGGTAGGGAATGACATTTGCAAAGACAAAACCAAGTATAAAGGTTTCATTTGCTACAAAAACAGAGTGGTTGGTGTCAATTTCAACACTTACAATTTCAAGGGAAATCCTCTGTCCCTGAAGAATTTCATTGATGGAATCCCAAGTTTGGTCATCGTCCATCTCAACTCCAACAACTTTACTGGCGAGATACCCAATGATATATCATCCCAGAAGATACCTAATCTTTTCGAACTCGATTTGAGCAACAATAAATATGTGGGGGGTTTCCCAAAAGCTGTTCTTGGTGCCACCTATCTAACTTATCTGGATCTCAGATTCAACCAGATAGAAGGTCCAGTCGATCCAAAAGTATTCACATTGGACCTTGATGTTCTTTTTCTCAACAACAATTGCTTTTCCGGGAAAATCCCAGAAAATTTTGGCCAGACTGCTGCCCTTTTTATTACATTAGCCAACAACAAATTCACTGGTGAGATCCCCAAAAGCATTGGCCAAGCCAAGGGAAACATCCTTGAGGTTCTCTTCTTTAATAATCAACTTTCTGGTTGTTTGCCTTACGAGATAGGGATGTTGCAATACGCATCAGTATTTGATGCTAGTATTAACAAATTAACAGGTCCAATTCCGCAATCTTTCGGATGCTTAAGGTCTATGGAATTGCTGAATGTGTCTCACAATCAATTGTATGGCGAAGTGCCAGAAACATTGTGCAAGCTCAGCAACTTGGAGAAACTCACTTTGCAATACAACTATTTCACACAGGTTGGACCGGAATGTCGGAAACTGATAAAGGAGAATGTTCTTGATATTGACATGAATTGCATTATTGATCTTGATAACCAGAGAAATCCTGATGAATGTGAAGCTTTCTTTTTACAAAAGCAGAAATGCCGAGACATGAAATCACTAAGCTATGTACCTTGTAATATACATGACTTCTCATCTAGAAAAATTTCCACAGGTCACGATGCAAGGGCTCGTTCGACTACTTATGCTGCCGTCAATAAACCTCACCTCTGATTTATCTACTTAATTATGTTGTATATTTTTAGAGTTATGTATGTAGATTGGCAATTTACAACGATGTTGACTTATATTTACTTGTTTTATGTATTTAATTTGTACGTACTGATGGTCTTTGGAGCGTCGATTAGATTCAAAAGCATCCACTTTGGCTTCTTGAGTAATTTGGTCCCACGTCGAGAAAAGAACATGATATATGAAAAAATAAAAATATTCACAATTCAAGTGTTTTGAAAAATTCAAGAGTAATGACAAAAGAGATCGTCCATCCTAGACAGATTTCTCATAATTTGAAGGCAATAAAGTTAATGCATTAAGAAATTTAATGTTTCAATTCGACAACCATACTGTCTGTTCGACTAATTCTATCTACTTCTCTCTGTACGAATTTTCAGACCTTGCTGATGCGTGTACCAAATGAGCAAAGCAGAGGTGTCAGCTTGGTCTTTCATAAGTTGAGACGGAATGAAGCATCCATGGTAAATATGTTTATTGTTTATTCTTGATTCAACACACTTTTGATGTAGTGTATTCTCTCGAACCATAGTACCATTATTAAATTAGATCATCAAATCCATAGCCATATATACTAGCTACCAACTGACAGACGACTAATACTAAGCACAGAATTTAACCTTTTACAAGTAACACGCTAATTCATTTCTTTGGATAGTTATATATGACACCATGTAACACTTGATAAAATCGAATCCATTTAATAAAAGTTAGTTATGCATTCAATTTGCCACAGGAGCTGCGTTTTCATTTAAAGGAGAATTTATTAAGCAACGCCAAAAAGAGAGTTATTTAATTTTGGTCCCTGAACACTGGCCCCGGACCCTCCCTCCTTTCCCTAGCATAATAAATCAAAATTAAATTATAAAATTCACCTTATGATACAATTAATACTTTGATCTTGGGACCAACAAATTATATATGATTGCGACAGAAGTTGTAGCTGTTGGGATCCATTCTTCCTAGGACGAAATGTCCCAGCATGTCCTTGGCATACACCAGATTCTCTTTACATAAGAACTCTTCACTTGTAATTCTGTCTGATTCTTGATTAAAATCATGCACAAAAACATGTGTCTTGGGATTTCCACTCTTCTTGCTCCGTGCCAGTACCCCAGCCGTGAAAATAGCAGACATTCGACCGGGTGCCTCTGGCCAGTACCCTCTTGGTCCATCAACCAAAATAACATCCCAATTCACCTCATAGAATTGATTAGGAAGATCATTTATCCCCAGTTTACACTCGGAAAATAACAAATTCTGCACTGGCTTACACTCGTTCCGTCTTTGTTCCTTCACTGCGGCAATCAACTCTCTCATTTCGCTCAATTTGGTTGTGTACTGCACATCGTAAGCTTCAATTTCCGGGTATTTCTCCTCAATGTAAGCAGCGTAATATCTATTTTCGTCTATGAAAACTATTCTGCCATTGTGATTTAAGGCTTTCCAGAGAAGGGTCTCGTGTGTAAGGCCGAAAACAAGGAGATTACATGGTTGTTGACACTGTCGAAGGACATCAGCAATTTGTTTGATATCTGTATATGACATACGTTCAGAGTTGTTGGAATTTGAAGCATAATGTGTAAGGGCTCTTACGATTGCTTTTGACAATGGAGGATTAGTTGATCCAGCTATGACAGAGACCTCAGCGACAGAGGAAGTGGTGAGGGAATCTCTGGTGTATATAAGAGTAAGGAGGCAAGCAAGAGTGAGGAATGATATAAAAGCGAGAACCCATAAACGATTCGAAGTCCCCTGTTTCTGGATATAAGGATGTAAGAGTATGAGTTTTGTGTTACTGCCAATGTTGTTCTTCATCTGTCTCCTAGTCTTTTTGCTTTTTGTCTCTGCGTTTGGTTCAGAAATATATGCAAAGTAGAATGGGCTTTAAAGAAATATGGACATGAAGATTGGTGATGTTATTAGTGAATATGATTAACAAAATTTGGACAACACAACAAACATTTAAGGAGCTGCATTACATGTATGGTGATAAAATTCAATCATCATCCGGGAAATTTAATTGTTAGAAAAAATTTGAGAGCTTCTAACTTAAAATTGGACAGAGGAGACGTAAAGCAAGCGCAGAAAATTTGACTCGTTTCATTTTCCAATTTGACTATAAAGGCTAGTATATATTTTTGGCATAATACATAAATATACTTTAATTGGGGTTCTAATGTATCCTAATCTTACCACAATCTCGTGGAGGTAGAGAAGGCGTTTTCGAAAGATTCTCAAACTCAAGGGAAGGAGACAGTGAAAAAATATAGTAACTAACATGAAATAATGCAAAGTCTTTCTTACTAATATGTTATCCTAATGCATGTCTTTCACACCTTCTTATTTAAGGTCATGTCTTCACTAAATTGAAGTTACGTCATATCTTTTTCAATACTTTTTCAACCCACCTTTGCCTCCCTTGTACCGTTTATAACCAACCTCTAGCTCCTCACTAATGCATCTACTCATCTCCTTTTCACATGTCCAAACTATCTCGTTACACTTTCCTCATCTTATCCACCAAAAAGGCCACTCTCATCTTATCTTGAGTATTCTCATTTCTAAATCTTATTACTCCTAGTATGGCCACACATCCACGTCAAAATCTTTATCTTTGCAACATGCATCTTTTGGAGATGAAAGTTCTTGACTGACCAATATTCTGCTCCATACAAAAATGTCGTTCTAACCACCACTCTATAGAACTTAGCTTTGGCTTTTGGTGTTATATTGTTGTCACATAAGACTCCAGAGGCAAATCTCTACTTCATTCACGCCACATGATGTCCCCACTCTTAGGATTATAGACCCAAGATACTATATATACATAAAGTATAATTTTAACCATGTATAAACTGAGTAATTTTTCGTCGAAGGATATTCAGATGAATCTTCTGGCCTAACTAGATCCACCGCTAATTCTTTATAATGTTGAATAAGTAGACGCATGAGTTTACTTGGCATCCTATGTGTCAATTCATGTGAGATACACTCGAACTGATTTTTTCATACCACATAAATTGTATGTATTTACTTATTGAACTTTATATAAATATAATTGTCTATTTATGTAAATTAAATATGATTTTTCTTGTCAAGTTTCCTGCTTCAACCACCTTGGTTTTTCTTATTTTTCCCTACTAAAATAGAAAGAAAGAAAAAAGTATACTTTATCATATTTGGATAAAAGAGTAGTTGAAAGATAGAGAAAGGTGGTGAGGACAGAAGGAGAAAGGTATTGGGTAACTAATTTATGAGCAGCAAGTCGCTTTGGCTTGTGCTGTAATTCTCACGTTACCTCTATTTTAAAGAAAAACCTCTTAAGTTGTACCTTTGAATAAGACGAATCAACTGCTTACTGATTCTATTTTAAGCCAAATAATTGTAAAATCTTACAACTTACCTTGTATTTTAAAAAATAAAGGTAATGGTTTGACAAGCTTACTCCATCTGGTCAAATATCGGTCCTTTTGACGAATTAAACTTGTCCAAAAATATTTCAGTATTTCGTCGAGTTAGTCGAGATATGTATAAGTTGGCCTAAAACACCAGGATGAAGCACACTAGAAATTTAGAACATTGTTATGAATAACAAGGTTATCAAATAGTATCTTTATCGAAGAGTTTGCAAAGACATTAAGATACTCCTTACATCTTATTGTAATTAATCTCAAAAATTAGTCGCAAAATTATTATCACTTGAAATATTTATGATATATTGAAGTAGACAATTGTTTTCGACTATATCTTTAATCTTAAAGAAGTAATTCTTTTTAATATTGTTTCATTATAAAGAACATCTGACGATATATTGTAAGGATAATTTAATAAATGATATTTTACTATTATTATTTTTTAATAAAGACTATCTAATATGCTGCAACTACACCTATAAGGCATCAAAATTTGGACACACTTCGAGCAATTAACAATCTGGAGAAAAAAAAAAAAATTCACCGCACTAGAATCGTTAACGCAATTTTTTTATGTTTTTTCTTATGCATTATATTTGAAAGGTTTTACTTCACTCTCTGTTACAAATTATGAGGGTAAAAATTAGGTTCCACAAGAAAATACTGCTAAAAATGCACGGAAATTATTTTAAAGAAAATTATATGTCCGTCAATTATTTACACGTGAAATGCATATGAGAACTATAATATTTTAGGGTTTGTTTGTTATGAATGAAAATATTTTTTAATTTTCTCATATTTGGTTGGATTAAATATTTTGAAAAAATATTTTTCAAATCAACTTATTTTTCTCAAATTCAAGGAAGAGAACTTCCTTCCAAAAACTAAGCAAAACATTCTCCTAAACTCTCCTTCAACTTCAAAATACTCAATCCGTTTAAAAAGGAATGACGTAGTTTGACTTGACATGAAGTTTAAGAAAATAAATAAGACTTTTTTATTTTGTGATTGTAAATTAAAGTTATATCAAATTGATCAAAATATTTTTAATCTCGTGGCATTCAACATGCTACGTGGAAAGTAGAAAAAATGTTGTCAAAAAAATAAAAAGGTCATTCATTTTTAAACGGACTAAAATATAAAGTATGTCATTCTTTTTTAAATAAAGAATGAACAACTTTTTCTCTTACCTCACCCCTACCACTAACCCCCTCCCCCTCTCTTCCCTCCGCCGCTTCCCGGTCCCCCCTTTCTCCAAAAAAAATTAAAATTTTAATGTTTCTTTTTTCTAAAAAAAATAAAAGTTTATTTGTAAAAGTATTTCATATTTTGAGAATTTTATTTTTTTCAATTCTGTCCGTACCTTGAACCACCTAACCCCACAAAATATTTTTAGAAAAATTGAAAATTTAATAATTTAAGATATTTACCCCCTCCGCCCATCCCCATCCCCACCAATCCCGGTTCCACCAAGAAATCTAAAAAATATTTTAAATTTTCAATTTTTTTTACTCCACACCTACCTCGACTCCCCTACCGAGCTCCCACCCCCACCCCACACACACACAAAAAATATTTTTAAAAATATTTCAAATTTTTTTTTTACTCCACCCAACCCACCCCCCCCCCCCCCCCCAAACCTCCACATACACAAAAAAAAAAAAAAAAAAAGAATTTGAAACATATTTTTGAACAATATTTTAAATTTTGAAAATTTTATTTTTTATCCCACCTCCTACCCCTACCACACCCCAATCCTAAAAAAAATTAAAATTTAATTTTCTAAGAAAATCAAATTATTTGAAAGTTGAGTCTGTGTCTAGTGTGATGAAATTCCAATTTGAAAGTCGGGGTCAAGTCTAAATTTGAATATCAAATCTAGGGCCGAAGTTGCATTGGGTTTCACATCAGGTGTCGGGGTCAGGTCCTGAATTGATTATTGGAATTATTTTCATATCAGAAAAAATATTTTTTTCCTAAAAAAAATTCTCTATTCTCCAGCTAAAATAAAAGTTCTTTTCTAAAAATATATTTTCATTCACTAATCAAACAATAAAAAATATTTTTCACTCACCAACCAAACATGAGAATAAATTAGAAACCAACTTATTTTTTGAAAAATATTTTTAGAAAAAATATTCTTCATACCAAACACATCCTTATTTTAATTTTGTATGCTATGTGACGTTGTATGTGTATTATATCACGTAAAATATATATTCTTACTGATTTAATTTTATATAAATTAAAATACTTATTTGTAAGCACTCAAAATTAAATAATATAAATATCCAAATTCACAAACATATTCATATATTATCATTTATCCCTAGACAATACTTTCCGACAATAACTATCCAGTGGTTTTGCATGTCAACAAATCACATAATTTTAGTAATGGAGTACTATTTTTCTTCTTGGAAATAAAGCATGTTATGGAGTGTTATGCTTGTCCACTTCAAGACATGTGCTCCAGAACCAAAAAAATCAAAATTTATAGTACAAAAAATTGTGGGGTTCTCAGTTCTCATATTTTCTTCTATCTCATTTTAATTTTCATATTTCATTTCTCAAAAATCAATTTGACTAATATCTAAAATTAAAATAGATTGAATTAATTTATTATTTTAAAATAAAAATTTAGATATATAAAAATTATTAAAATCAAAGTATTATTTATTGTAACCTTTTTCATATCAATATGATAAAAAATATATCTTAAAATATTAATTAAAATCTATATAATTTGATTTTAAAATAAAAATTATGATAATTAAAAAAAACGAAGATAGTATTAAAGTTCTAGTGGTCCAGACCCATTGTCTTGTTATTTTCCCTTCAAGTATGCCTATGCTTTTCGTCCCATTTAATTTTGGAAAAATTGTGTGGTATGACAAACATATGTGGCGTAATTATCATACACCATTATAATTCACAACTATAGTTTAATAGTCAATTACTGTGGGTCCATCTTCAATCAACGATTTCAAAGATTTTCTCCCAAAATTGTTAATTTCTTAAAATGGATAATCTATATTAGCTGATAGCATAATATATAAATATATTTTTTAGCCTGGTATCAACTAATATTTATACACTCCCCCACAAGTATATACTTCAGCTTGTAAATTTGAACAAGTAAACACATATGCCTACTTGTTTAATTTTATACAAGTTTAAGTGTCAACTTCTGAACATTCAAAATTGGATAGCACATATGCTTGCTAAAAAGCCAAATTAAAAGGCACATGTATGTATTATACCAATTTTCCATATCCGACGCCTCCACCTACTTTTGTGCCACCCAATCGTCAATCTCACAAATCTGAAACAGGATTTCAGGTGTGTTTCAATGGTGGTTTTTGATTGACGGATATAGAACAGAGATATTTATTGTGATTCAATAGAGTATTTTTTCTGAAAGATCAAATCAGTTATTTGTCGAAATATCTAGCTATACATTCGTATCAAATATTTATTTTTGGTCAAAATATATCTTATTTTATATTTGTATCACGAGTATTTATCCTTTGCGGAATGTATTTATTTATGTATTTGTATCAAGTGTATCAAATGTAGAAAGTCATACATTTATATCAATTCCTCATGTGTATTTCTATGAATGTACCAAGTGTATCTGTATTGTTACATCAAACGTATCAATGTAGTAGGAGTATCTGCTCATATTTTAAAGTGTACTTGTTCAT
>JAPFFP010000046.1:8231521-8244433 GCA_026153255.1 Solanum medicagineum
AGTATATCAAAAACAGTATGAAAAGGAATACAGTAGTAAAGAAATCAATTAAAAGAAAAACGAAGAAAACAACAGCAACATCAATGATACAGTATCTGACGCACAGGGACAGAGCGAAGGAAACAACAGGTCATAATAAATTGAAGACTGAGATAGTGAAAGAGTAATAATAATAATGAAAAGAGAAACTATATAACTCTCGAACTAAGTTGCTCAGACTCTCCAAAAATGTTGCCGCACCCGTGTTGGATACTTCAAAAGTACACTATTTTTGGAGGATCCGACACACACCCGTTGACATTTTTGAAGAGTCCGAGCAACATATCTCTCGACTACCTATTAACCTTCTATCCTAACCATTAACCTCCACATCTTCCTATCTAGAGTATGTCTTTGGTAAGTTGCAGGTTTGTCATTTCTTGTCTAATCACCTCTCTTAAATACTTCTTTGGCGTACCTCTACCGCTCGTCATACCCACAATACCTCTCGCACCTTCTTACTAGGACTCCTCATTGGGACATATGTGCATCTTTTTTTCACATGCCTAAACCATCTCATCATCACCTCCAACATCTTGTTCACCACGGAGGACACTCCCACCTTGTCTTGAATATCTTCATACTTAATCTTATCTCTCCTATATGCCCACACATCCATTTCAATATTCTCTTTTGAATGTGCAAGTTCTTGACCGACATGTATCATTAAAGACCTCTATCACTATATTCTATCTAACTTAAATGTTCTACATGTATCATCAGAGACCTTTAATTTTTGACTAGATATTGCAGAGTACTAAAATCGTTCATAACACTTTGATAAAATAACATTTATTTTTATGAAATTGAATGAGATCTAAGGAATAATTCTTGAAACAGTCTTCAATCACTTCCTTTAGTACTCTATTTATACAGTTCTTTTTTCAGAAGGATCTCCCTTTTAATTGTTGTTGTTGTTGTTCCCTTTTAACTGTTGTGAATTCGAAAGTGATTTCCCTATGTCACATGAAAATCACATGACACCTTTTAATGGGAAAGCCCAAAAAACAAGAAACTACAAGAATGTGAAGAAACATTTAAAAAAAGATGTAACGAACAGGGGGAGGAGGGGAGAGGGAGAGCCTGACATGGGGTTTTCTTTCCAATATCCCTCCACTAGTCCCAACTACCACTCCTTTCCAGTGCACAAAACTCCCTCAAACAGACTTTTTTCAAATCATGCAAAGTCGACTCCCCCATAGCTTTTCACCCGTCAACCCCAACCAACCTCTAACACATTACCCACATATCTTCCCCTTCATTCCCAACCATAACGACATCCCTAGCATATGCCCAACATCTTTATGTAAGCCGTTCCCCTCACCAACCATGAAAAAGAAGCTAAGCTGTTTCTCTCCTTTTTGCTTTAGACAAGTTTATTTCTGTTTCCTATTTTCTATTCTATGTAGCTGTTCCAAGGTTTTGTTTTTGTTGTCTTTATACCCTTCAAGTGTCGAGTTCTTTATGCACACCGCAGCAAGAGATCCTTTAACTGACATGCATATGACACTTTCAAAATGAAATGTTGTAAAGTGAGAAACAGTTCAAAGGCTGAGGATGAAATCAAGACCAAACAATAGTTTGGCACCATTTCAGAAATTTATTCGAGGAATTAGCTTTCAAGTAGGATTTAGTTTAAAACATATAAAAAGGGAATATTACATAAGCAGGGAACATAACCTGTGTAAGTGATACTTCCATCTACAGCAAGATTTACAATGAATTATGCAGCTTATATTAGAAAACAGAACTTACCAATTTCCAGTCGTCATCAACCACAGGGAAACCAGTGATTCTGCGTTCTACCAAAATTTCCAAGGCTGTTGCAGGAATAATCATGTATCAGGAGTAAACAAGAGGATGAGTAGCTAGTAATGAAATTGAGCACTAAAAATACCTTCATCTACAGATGTTGATGGTTTTACCACATGTAGATCATCTTTTCTTGTCATGAAGTCACCTACTGTATATACACCATTTCTTGGCTGCCACAAGTATGTAAGCTTATCATTTGATGGACATTCATGAGGAAGAGGAACTTCTTGACGAAAAGACGAGTGCAATTACAGTTAAAACTAAGACCAACTTAAAAAAGGAAAGGAAAACCTATTGAAAGGAAACAGATATAAGCATATTTGAAAACTGCCAGAAAATTCAGTCAAGCAGAAACTTGTGAGCAAGGTGTTTGTGTGAAGGAGCCAAAACATATTACAATTACATGAGTGAAAATAATCTGTTGACATACTTAGGTTAGATCGAAACCTCATTCCTCAAGTTGGATGGTTCTATCACCAATTGGTCAAGGATTGCATTATCTAGCTCACACAGCTGACTTCTTTAAAAAAAAAAAAAAGTGCACACGAGAGATATCTACGTTTCACTGCAGTGGAGATGATCGCAAAAGAGTTACATGTATTCCCACATCTACGGAAGACATCCAAATCTATAGCACATCTTCTAACTAAGTCGTATTTGCACACACTTTGTTTCAATTGTATGGCTTGAATTTGTAGAATGAACTTGTCGAATGCGGATTAAACTAACTAAAGTTCAGCATGAGTTCCCACATAGAATGTTGTATTTTCAAATCGAACTTGCAAATTTGGAAACTACAAAAAGTGTAGTATGAGTCAAATTAGTTAACAATTTAAAATATTTAGAAACTACTGAAAAAACTATGGTAACAAAGTACTCCATAGCTAGAAATGCTGTCTTCGTCCCGATAATTGCGGAATTTACACATCCTATTAGAAATTTAAAACCGTAACTCTAGAGTAATATTACAACCTAATTTAGCTTTGAAATATGCCGCAACACACAGCCAGGTAGTAAAATTTCCTGTATAAAGGTCAAGCATTTAGTTCAACCGGTGTATAAGCTTTTGATAAGGAGGTATTACCTCTACAGAATTGGCCGTCAAAATGTTGCTGGCGGTGACGGAGAAATGCTTGCGCGAATCCCAAAGGCGTACGGAGAGGGAAGACTTCGTGAAAGTAGCAACTTTCTGGGATGGGGAAGATGAGAGCAGGCAAGGCAGCTGGTGGTGGGAACCGGCAGAGGGGCGGCCAAGAGAGAGTCCCGACGGCGAGATAGATGACATCGTCGGAGAGAATTCAGAAGAATGGGAAGTGAAGGTGTTGCAGCAATGGCTCTTACAGAAATTTAGGAGCTAGAGCCACAAGGCGAGTTATCTTGGTTGCCTCTGCTCGTTCGCTTGAAGTGGTGAAAACTGAACGTTACGCCGGGTAATATACTAATTTTGTGGGGAAAAAAAACTTTTCGGGATTTTGGGACAAAGATTTAAAAATTAGGCATATATGATAACTTCTTGCTCTGCTTTGTCACTTCTCATTTATGTCATTTCTTAAAAATTTAAGTTATTTATATTATTAAAGAAAAAACTCATTATGCTATTAATTCTTAATAGAGATTTTATCAAATTATTTTTTATACATGACCTATTTTAATTCGACCAAAAATAAAAATTTACCCAAATTATAAACCTCTTAGCCCATTAAATTTTTAAGGTGAAAGACAATTCAATAACCCATTTTGATTGAACCTCGTGCGTCTTCGATTAAACTAAATTCATCAGACTTGCAAGTTGGTCCGAATGAACCCACTTGCCAAAAAATCACACATTATAAGCTGTAAAATTCCCCATCAATCCACAATATGAACAATGACATCCACATTTTTCTATATAGCCTCCTTTTCTGGAACTAGTTGGAGCTAAAATTAGCTATAGAATATCAATTGTGATTGGTTACAGGGTTTATAATTTGGGTGGGTTTATTCCTTAATTTCATTTAGAATTTGTTTTATTTTAAAAAGGAAAAATAATGATGTGATCAAATTAAAATAGGTCATATGTAAAAAAAGATTTTATAAAATCATTGTTAAAAATTGATGGCTAAGTCTTTTCATTAACAACAATGGCATAAATAAGTCAAACTTTTAACGAACGGTTTAAATAAACTTTTTCTCGAAGTTCAATAACATATTTAAGTCTTTTCCCTTCTACTTAATATATTGTGTTTATAATGTCATGTTGGATAACATGTTTAATTTTATATTAGTTTAAGTATTTATTCTCACATAATTAAAGTTGAAAAATATAAAATATGAGCTAAGATTAAATTAAATAATATATTTATATATTATATAGATTTTTTTATTTCACGAAACATATGTTTGTTCTTATTAAAAGAAAAATGTTTGTATTCTGTGATTACAGTTATGCCCCACTGGAATATCTTATCAGAAAATTGACAGCGGAGATAATGTCAGTCTCAGAGATTCATTGATAAATATTTTAAGGCGTAAAATTTTTTGGGGATTAATTCTAAATTTATACAATAAATTAATTGATGTATAATAAATATAATCATATTTTATTATACAAAAAATAATCAAAATCATAAAAAAAATATACAATGACTATACAGTATAGCTTGTTAAAAGTCATAAAAAATATACATTGACTATATAGGAGTATAATTTATTTATACATGAATTGCATCCTCAATATATATTATAATATACCTTGATTATATAAGAAATATACATTGACTATGCATGATTATAAAACAAATGACCATTCTTTTAATAATTGAAATGATTATTTCATGTAATTATCCTTTTTTCTGTGTGCTAACTAAAGGAATATTTGAAACTAGGGTAAATTATACAAAATGTTCATTAAGTTTAACTTTTACACATATAACAGTCCATTTAAATTTATTTAAAAAGAGGGAGGGGGGCTATTTATTAGCATAAGTGGCCATTTGACACTTTCTGACTTACAAAAGTTGGCCAATTTTCTTCTTCTTGATCAGTATTGTTCTTCTTCTTCTTCATCTTCATCTGCTTCTTTTTCTTTGTTCTTCTTCTTGTTCTCCATCTGCTGCTGCTTCTTCCTCATCATTCTTCTTAGTCTTTTCTTCTCCTTTTCTTTTTGAGTCCGACATATCGTAAAGATGAATTACTTCAGGTGAATTATATATCAAAAGAATCGAAACATCAAGAGGATTCCATATCTAGAATTTTGAGACTGTCTAGAGGTGAGTTTAAGTTAATCTAGATAGAATACTTAATGTATACTTCATGTATAGTCAGTAAAAACTTCATATATAGTTAAGTTATATTCAGTTTTTTATTTTATTATATTGTTTAGTCAGTTTATAACTTATGTCTAGATAAGTTGTGTCTATACTTTCTATAACTTTTAACTTATTTGTTTATGTACATAAAATATGACTATATTTTATTATAACTAATTACTCTATTGTACATGCCACAACTCAAGTGTAGGGTCTAGTCATAACACGACGAATCAGGAACCCAAAAGTACCTTACCCAAGCCTCTTAGCATTCATCAAGCATTCATAGGTGATTTGGCAACATAATGCGGAATTTAAAAGTGGGGAATGAGACTAAGGGAAACATTCAATCATTTTGAAATATAGAAAGAAATCAACTCAAGCATAGCGTCTAAACATACCAATTTACCTAAAGACTTAGTGGGGGCTATGACATACTTAAGCTCCCCTCAAATACAAAAATTATGAAAATAAAATAGAAAGTAAAAATCTCCATAAATACAACCCCAAAACATCAATATCTCGAATGTACAAGGCATGAAGAAAAGGTGTAATTCCTAAACCTAAGGACTCACCAAAACTACTAGTCTTGGACATCAAAGCCGATGGAGAAAGTGGAACGCCGATCCCTACATGGTGACATCGTGAAGGCAAACTATGTGTTAGTACATTTGATGTACTAAGTATATGAGATGCAATGGAAGCATGAAATTGTAATGCCATCATTCATAAATTTTAGAAATTTTCATGCATGAAATTGTAATGTCATTGTTTAACATATGCAAGTCTGTATCCCAGGAATAAGGCTCAATATGAAGTAAAGATCAATGCATCATATAAAAACGTATTTAAGGAACGATGACATCAAATACATAACTTTGTGGAAAGAGACCGTAACTGACATATAAGACCATGTGAGGTACTACATAAAATCCAACATAACCGCCTATGTTGGCACGGGGAGTTCACTTGCAAGGTGGAACTCCGTCAATTTATACATGCATATCTTAACTTAACTTTGCTATTGTGGATCCATTAGCCTTAGCCTACAAGAGCTCCTATGGTAGCACATAGTTAATGGGACAAAAAGTTGCTTCTAAGGTTTTTAACCGAGCCCCACCTCAATTCCTAACTCGGTTCTAAGTCAATCCCACGGAATACTTTGGAAAATATTAGCTTAGTAATGTAATTATAAGTTAGAATCATAAGTAGCATCATTAGGAGTAACTCATTATCTTAGGATCCACTTAAGTGAGGATTGACCTTTAGCGTTGAGGGTGCATCTTAAACATCAAAAGGACTTTTCAACATGCTTATTATATCTTTGACAACATTCATAACTTAAAACTTACACTTTTAGCCGTTATCCTTAACATCATGCAAAACTCGTCATAACTTAGTGATCCTATGCAATAACTTTAAAATCACATGATTCAAGAGTAAAATATAGGAACATGATAAAATACATAACTTTAAAATCAAGATTAAACAGCCCACATTATCAATGAAAACCCTAGATAATGAAACCATAACAATCAACTTGATAGTCATAGGTACAAATGGTATATCATTAAATTACAAAATTAAAACCAAAATACATGTGAATATATCATAAAAAAATCATTTAAATCATGTTCATGGAACTCACAAACTTTCAACAACTTAAAGAAAAAGTAAAAAAATTTATGATGGACCTTTGTGGGTGAAAGGAACACACAAATCAAGCTCATATACTTGATAATGACCTAAAGAAAAAAGCTTAAAGAAGTTAAAGAAGTAAGCCCTTAGAAAGAAAACCTTAGCCTTGGCCTTACCTTGCCTTGGAGAGTATTTTGTCTTACAAAATTTTAGGAGAGTTTGGAACAGTGAGAATAATGAGGGTGAATGAGGGTTTAGGGCCTGATATGGAGGTAAAAGAATTTCAAAATGATGTAGTTTTAGGCTAAGGGTACGAGAACTAGACAAAAATGTTGTTCATTAAAATTGTCCGAACCCAGACTACAACCCCAATTACGGATGGTAAACTAAATCATGAATTTCATCCTATTTAACTTTTGAAACTTCTAAAACTTGATCTTTGAAGTTTCATCTACGACTCCACTCTACGACTCATAGAATGGCCTACGGGTCATAGAAACCCCTCATGATTTCCTTCCACGTTAACAAATTTTTAACCTTTGAGATCCTAACCACGAGACCAAACTATGGTCTGTAAACTTAAGTACGAGTCATTTTATTTTTTCGTAGTTCAATTTCAGAAACTTAAATTCCCATCAACTCAAGTCATCGAACAAACTTATTCTACAATCTGTAGTTCTATTTACAGACTATAAACACACTTTGTAAATGGCCTTCAAACTATGCTTTAACTAATGCTAAGTAGTCAATAGATATTCCTTATTTTATTTAGTGCAAATTACAAGTGGGTGTTTTTCATTTATATTATTCAGAAAGCATTATGGAATTCATTTTTTTATAGGAATGACTATGGGAAATGCAGGACGGATTAAACTTAATTCTTAAATTTTTTAATCATCTGTTTCGTTCTGCATGACAATTTTTTTCATTTTTAACTTGTTTCGTTCCATTCCCTATTGACTCACCATCATGTATAAGTGTTTAAGTTCTTTTCGATTTTAATTGAGTTTAATATGAAAAATAAAATTCATAATTTTTTTCATTTTTTACTAATTAACATCTCAACAACTAATTAATTATTTCTAGTTAATATTTTAATAATTATTCTTTAATCGCTAATTAATTATTTTTAATTAATATTTCAGCAACTAACAATATATTGGACATATATAGTTTAAATTTTAAAAAAATATTAAAATTAAAGTAAGTTTAATATAAAAAATTATATTTTAATTTTTTATTAATTACAAAAATTTATTTTTTTCGAATTCTTATTTGGTACCTTAAACTCATATAAATTCAAGTGGGGATCCGTCAGATCCAGGCACAATAAGCAGCAACGACAAACCAAGAAGTTTAAGAAAAAACATTGTTTTAGTGAGATACCAGACCAAACAAGAACGTAACCAAAGAGTTTTTTAGTAAGTGGAGATTTACATTGTATTTGACATATTATTGAACTAAGATTTATAAGTATCTAATTTTTTATCAATATATCTGATTAATTATATATGTATCTGAAAAAAAATATGCATGTATTGAAAATTTACACGTGTATCTAGTACATATTGATGTATCTAACACATTAGTGCTGTATCTAACACATTAGTGAACTAAAATTATGTGTATCTAGTTTTTATTAGTGTATCTAATTAAGTGTATATGTATGTGGTAGAATATACACATGTAACTTAATAAGAGATAAGAAGTCTAAACTTAAACAAATCGCCAATAAAAGAAGTATTTTAATGTTTTGATTTGTTTAGGAGTTGTGATATGTCATATCCTCTAAAATTGTTTGAAGCGTAATTTTCTCCTTGATTAATGAGTTTAAGTTATATCTCTTAATCAGACATATTCCTAAAATAATGACTTTTAGCTATATTCTTTAATTAGACATACTAATTGACGTGTATCTGCCTAACATGCATCTTGAGTATATGAATCTAGAAGCGGCAAATACATGTATCTGAGATCCAAAATAGGACAAGAAACGTAATATTGTAAATTAATATGCCTTTTTTGTAATTAGTTCATAAGATAGTGAATTTGTGTAAGTTATTCTTTATGTACTGATTAAGTTTTAAATAATTTGCCAAACTTTTAATTAAAGGGGAAATTACATATATATACAAAAAAAAATTACAAAAAAGTAACCTATGTTTTATTTACATAAAAAAAATACCCCCAAAATCAATGAAACTATATATGACTATACACTATAGTTTGTCAAATTTATATGAAATATATACAACTATACAATCTATATTACTTATACATGAACTATACACTAAAAATACATTATGATACACAAATATACACTAACTATACATTAATGCCCAAAATCGAAACAAATAGCCAAAGGTCAACTGAATGGATACTTTTTGTAATTTAAGAAAATAGATAATTTTTTATGTAAATAATTTTTCTCAGTGACTTGTGGATATAATTATCCCTTAATTAAAACTTAAATAGCGTCCAGAAAATTGGTAGCCCGATCAATGTGGTTCACAAACTCAAAGATCCAGTTTAAAATTGGGCTATCATACTTGACGGGCCTATTCTTTTCCAAGGTTCTCTACGACAATCAGTAGTCAATTTTTGCCAATCAAGGTTGAGTTTACGTACAAAAATTAATTGATAATTTCTTAAATTGTGAGTAATCTGTTTTAATAGGATAAATTATATAAGTTTAAATCAAGTCCTTTGCAATATTGTTAATATTTGTAACTTAAATACATCGAGGTTTGTCATGACCAGGGACAATGTTAATAAAAGTTTTTACACCCATCATTTTTTTCTGAGAAAATAGCCTCCTAATTTATTATTATCACATTTTCAACTACACACTTACATTTCACAAGTATTTTTATCGCCCTCTAAACTATTTAAAGTTGAAATTATTATACCTTTAAAAAGTCACAATGAGTTTTTTTTTTTTTTGGGTGATCACTTTTTCAAAAGAGCGAACTGCACTTACTGTTCCACCTAAGTACTTAAAAAATTAATAATTTTAATTTTAAGTAATTTGGGAGTGATAAACTTTTCATAAAGTTAAAACGTGTAAGTGAAAATTTGATAATAAATTTTAAAAAATTGGCTATTTTCTCTCAGTAGCAAGTCCCCACCATAGGAGTAGATCCACTATTTTCGAAAACTAGCAAATTTGGTAATCAAAGACTATCAAGACTTTGGGCTCAATAATTCAACTATCTAAAGCAATATTATCGGTACTATGTGATATATTATGTGATTCAATAAGTAATGATTAATGTAGAATTATTTTTCCTATAATTTTTGGCTGAAGATTAAACTCATCAAATATCACAATATATCATGCTTTCATTCTCAACTTTGCTTTCTTTTTGCCTTAAATGGAATATATAAAGGATTATATTTCAGAATAATGAATTGTGGAGAATTATTGTATTCAATATTATCTTTGATGAAATAAATGTGCAATATAATATGATTAGAGTTATTAAAAGGAATATTTACATAAATAATATATTATATATTAAATATTACTCTTTTTAGGATTCTTTTTTTAGACTTGTTTTCTTCTTTTTTTTTTAATTTCCTTTTCTCTCTCTTTCTCCCTCCCCATTATATTCAACTCATTATCTTTAGTATTATATATTATTATAAATTTATTATGATTATTTCAATAAATATAATACTTTTTCTAATAATATAAAATTAATTAAATCGCACTAAAAATTTTAAAATTCACAATAATACTTATACTATGTATTATTTATTGAATTTAAAACTTATTATAGTTATTTTTTGTTATTTTTTCTTATTAATGATGTTAAAATAATTATTATATTAAAAATATATTAATTATATTCTCCACATGCATTAAAAAAATGTCTATAATACATATGAAGTATCGAATTCAATATGTATTACAATTGTCGTTATTATTATTATTTTTATTAGTGGTGTCAAAAAATATTTATATTAATTATATTCTCCATGTGCATTAAAAAATGTCTATAATACATATGAAGTATCGAATCAAAATGTATTACAATTTAGTTTTTATTATTATTTTTATTAATGGTGTCAAAAAATATTATATTTGAATTTCAAATATTTAAACACTATTTAAATTAGTTTATATGTTAATCTATTTAAATTGTATCAGTGTATTATACACGTATTTACATAAAATAAATCTTCTAGTTTTAAAGAATAGTAACAACATTATTTGCATAATATTCAATCTAAAATTAAATTTTTAATTAAAATTATTAATTAATATTTTTAAAAGAAAGAGAGAGAGAGAGAGAAAGAGTAATAAAGAGAAATGAAATTTTTCCTTCTCTTTGCTATTTTTGATAATAAAAGTATAATTATATTTGGTAAGAGTTAAAATTATGCTAAAACTCGTAATTTAGGTTAAGTAATATATTATTTATGTAAATGACCCTTTTTTAAATTAATTAATTTTCCAAATTATTGTTGACTTGTTGTAAAGTTATTTTAGCCCGATGTTGTAATATAACTTTACATTTGTACACGTAGAAATTAAGCACATATTTTCTTCCTTAGTAGTTCGACTGATTATAAACAATTACTTGTAATTATCTTTTATATGACACAATAGTATAAAATAGAAAAAACAAGAAAAGTAGAATAGAAGCTTGCAATGTAAAATAACGTAAAATATATTACCACTTCAAGTCAAAATATGGTTAAATACGTACTATTGAAATTCATTATATCACATGCACGTATAAAATATTTATTAGTTGTGCTAGTTCTTCCTAGATGCTGATAAATTCTTCATAAAATCAATTTCCTTCAACATCCTTGCAATTCTATATATAATCAACTCCACTGCGATGGATGATTCTCTTCACTCATTAATAATTTCACAAATACTAGCTTTTATTTACATAATATATATATATATATATATATATTATATATATATATGTCTAGTGGTTTCAAATGGATCGTTTTCCTTCTTCATTTGTCAAATAAACAAACGCCAATATCACAATCCTCAGAGCTCGAACTCAAGATCTCATTCAGCTTAGGTCCTTCGCCCCTATCACTCAGCAATAGCAACATTCCCAAATCGGAACAATTGTGATGATCATCTTCGTATAATGTTGACTCTTCATGACTCAATTGAGACGCAACAAATTTGTCAAGAGCCCTCCAATCAGCCGTTACATTTTTGCTTCCATCATCTTCGTGATTATTATTACTGTTGTTGTTATTATGAGAGACGAGTGACATGGAGCTAATTGGCCTTTTAAGGAGTGGTAAAGAGGGGCTTTCTAGCTGTGGAAGCTGTATGAATTGATCTGAATTTGTATAAGAAAAGTTGAGATTGTTTTCGGCTGCTTCCATCGATATCTCTTGTTTGCATAGTAGATTATTTTGTACCATGTTGAAATTATTTGAAGGAGGAGGAGGTTGCCTTGTGATGTATTCAAGAGGATCCACTATTGAGCTTACTGTAGTAGTTGCTTCATCATAGAAATAATTTGACTCCCATCCTTCAACCATGTTATTGCTTTTTGTTTGCCCTGTAATTTTTTTCTTAAATGCCCTACAAACCACCCATCCTTCTTCCTGCAACAGTTCAATTAATTATTAGGATTTAACTTGCATACTATCAAAGCATTTTAATTTGTTATACTGTCTATCTTTACTTATCCATGTTTGATCTGACACACCCCTTAAAAAACAATAAACAAAAGGATAACATTTACTATATCATTCCTATTAATTATAAGTTATCTAAATGTTGAAAATGAGTAAAGGGTAAAATTGATACAAAATGATGAATTATACTATTGATTTTTCAAACTGAACAAGACGACTATTTTTGATATATGAACTAAGTAAAGATGGAGGAAGGGAGTACTTAAGCACCTTGTTCATTTACAAGGTTACTACTTCCATTTTTATGGATGATATCTAAAACAGAGTGTGACCAGTATCATCTTAAAAAAAAAAGAAGAAGATTAAGTTGTAAGAGAGCACAGTAATAATTAATTACTGTCTCAACACCTAGAATTATATTTGTTTTGACTAAAATTTGGGTATAAAAGTTGAACTCAGTTAATAATTAACGATAGGATAGTTCATCTATCTAATTGTCTTTCTA
>JAPFFP010000046.1:8261691-8275577 GCA_026153255.1 Solanum medicagineum
TTTTTTCTACAAAAAATAAATAACTAATGTTTTTTGGGACTGATGGTGGTTAAGTGATAATGCTACATGAGTTTTTATAATAAATAAATTGAGGGGGGCGGGGGGGTGTTGGCTCGGGGGGGGGGGGGTGAGGTAAGTGGTTGGGGTAAGATAAATATTAAAATTTTATTTTTAAAAAAATAATTTTTTGGGGATAGTGAAACTTTAATTTTTAATTTTTAACTAATACTAATAATTTATTTAATTTTTGTCAAAATGAAATATTTTATCAATGTTTAATGCCATGTGACAATTTTTTCTAATTAAAAACAAATAAAAAAATTTATCCATGTGGCAAGATTTCTTAATCTGTCCCATTTTATATAATACTTTTTTCTTTTTGGTCCGCTCTAAAAAGAATGACATCTTACTTTAATTAAAAATAATTTAATTTTAAAATGTCCCTTTAACCTTAATGAAATAATTCTCGGCCATATAAATTTTTAAGAATTATTTTAGACCACAAATTTGAAAAGTCTTCTTTTTTTCTTAAACACCATGCCAAGTGTGCCACATAAAATGGGACAGACGGAGCACTAAAAGAGAGTGTATTACATATACTACTGAAGTGTTTTTTAGACTATTGAGTGTTAGTTGGGTATAAAACTTATATTCCTAATTGTTTAGATATGAAACTTTTTTTTAACAAAAAGAATAGTTTAGGTATATTTTTACAATCAACTCAATATAATGAAATATGATAATTTTGAGAAATATGACAAAAACATGAAGGGCAATAACAATTGATGAAGATGCAAAGTTTGACAATGTATTTTTAAAATAAATGTTAAGTAAAAATCACCCTCATGACTTACCAAAGTGAATATGCAATATTACGACTTATTATTTGAGTTACTCTCAATTTTTTTTGTTTCTATATAAGTCTCATTCATTTATTAAAGAACTAATTATGAGGATCAACAATGTTAACTAAAAATGTTTAATACTCCTACATGATTTGTGTAAGGTCTATTAAGTGAATCTCAAGAGTTGGATGTCGAACATTTTTAAGGAGTACAAAACTATAAGCCCTAGACATGAGTCTCGAATATTTTGCTAGAGTTCTACCCTAGCCGAGAAAAGCCCTAAGGCATGCAAATCCCAATACTACTTTTTATAACACTCGTTCAGATGGTAAATATCATCCATCTCTACTACATAGAGAGGGTAGAGGTAGACCGAAGAAGTAATGAGAGAGGTGATCACACAAGATATGACGAAACTCCATCTCATCGAAAACATGACCTTAGATAGAAAGGAGTGGAGGTCGTATTTTAGGGTAGAAGACTAATAGGTTATTAGAGGTAGATTGATGTATGGTCGTGTGATATAGTAGGATAGTAAAATTAGTCATGCATTTATATCCTGTGTTGTCACTATCCGTCTTAGATTTGTTACTTTTATCTTATTTACATATTATAATTTCTTTTCATTATTAGTTGTTTTCCTTTTTTTTCCTTTTTCTTTTCATTTTTTTCATATCTAGTATCTTCTGCTTATAAGACTTGATTTTTGAGACAAGAATTTTCTGAAAATAATCTCTGTATCTTTATGTGATAGTAGTAAGACCTCTGTACATTTTATCATCCCCAAACTCCACTTATGAAATTTCACTAAGTATATAATTGTCGTTTGAAATTACCCATGAAGGTCCCTACTCACCCACCCCTACCCCAAAAAAAAAAGAAGAAGTTAGGAGTGTATTAAAACTTGATTTGTTACCTTGAACATCCCAAAAGGTGAACAACTAAAGCGGTGAATGAAAGCAGTAAAAGTAAATAATTTGTCTGACATTGTGGGGAGTGAATGAAAGGGAAATGATAGCTAGCTAAGCTAAGTACAGCTAATAAAAGAAGTTTTCCTTGTACTCTTTTTTTCCATTATTAGCTAAAATTTATACATTCATATTCAAAACTATATATGTACAAATTTCATACAAAGAAAATAAGGCAATGCTGGCTGTTGCAGTTGGTTAACGTCCGATAAGTTGCGTAACAAGATATACTTCTTTCTTTTTTCTTCTCTTTTCTTTTTTGTACCAATATTTCTTCCTAGAGGGAGCCAATAACCAAATTAGTCGTTGAATTAAACGAAAAAATATATGTGAGAGGAATTAAATGCACATTTATATGAATAAGAAAAATGTACTTGAATCTTTCGTATAATCATAAAGATGGATGTGAGTCACCTTTGTAACATGATACTAAATCATAGAGTTGGAGAATATATCGTACTACTTCCGTTTAATATTAAGTGAATTGTTAGGTTATTTCACATGTATTAAGAAAAAGAATCAAAGACAAAATTTAATCATGTTTTTTTTCATTTTTATCCTTTTCAAACTCCACACACTCATTTAATGCATCATTTATTTCTCATACAAAACTCAATTTTAGAAACTAAATTAATGAAGGGTAAAATTGGAAAAAAATTTCCAACATATCCCTTGAAAAGTGAACAATTCACTTATTTTGAAACATCAAAAATTCCCAACAATTCACTTAATATGAAACAGGGGAGTATCCTTTTTCCTTAATAATAAAATAATTTTTATATATACTAATACTCCTATTTATTTAACAAGTTTCCTTTATGATTTATTAAAAACGGCTAGTATTAATGTGATTATTCAAATTACCTCATCAGTACAGAAAAAAAAAACAATATTTAGGATATGCAGAAATAGAAAAAGTAAGTTAAAAGTATTTATGAATGATTAACAAGAGGGGAAAAAGTGTTGCTCTTCACTAGATGGTTTGGCAAGTCGTATGGGGACTAGGTAGAGAGAAAAGGACCAAAAGATAGGAGGGGTTTGGGTAGCCATATAGGGGTGGGTGGAGTTTACCTTTTATAATGTGAAATCATTTAAAAACATAATTACAATTGACTATCCAAAAAATGAGATTAATTATCTACAAAAAATACATGTGAAAGATGATGGATTATTATTTCATACCATATTTTATTTTATGGTTACGGTTAGTTTGTGAAGAGAAGTAAAATGGAATGGAAAACTATAAAATTAGATTTTAGGTACACGTTAAAAGCTAGCTCAAGAGAAAGAGTATTGTCCACTAAAATAGGACTTTTATCATTCTTGAACATTCCATTTCACATGCTGGGTAACGTCTGATGCATAGACAATTTTAATTTTCGATAAGGAGTCCACTCACCTTATTAATGCAAGACTTTATTATTTTTGAACACCCCATTTCACGTCCAATGGGTAACATCTGGTGCACAAACAATTTTAATTTTTAAAAGCCCAACAGATGACATGGATTATGCTCACCACCACCAATATGAAACTTTTATCATTCTTCCACAAAAATACACTCACTCTCTCTCTCTAACCTTTTCTTGCAACTACTTATCTCTACAAGTCATAGGTTTTCTTATGTTATATTCTTTCAAGACTGGGCAAAAAGCTCCATTTTACCATTAGTTCATATTCCACTCCACATATCTATTTAGTCGAAAGAGAGAGAAAGAGAAAAGAATATTTGCAGGTCCAATTTTTGGTGGGATGAGATAGAGCACCCCAAACTGTTGAAATTCTTTTTCTTTTGGTTTCTACATCTTGATTGTTTGACCTGTGGAGAAGGAAATGTGGAATCTAAACGACTCTCCGGATCATAACGAATCAGAAGAAGGTAAAGGCGTTGGATCCATTTCAAATTCAAGCTCATCAGCTCTCGAGGAATTGTGCGGTTCAGAGGAAGAAGATGAATTTCAACAACAAAAAGGCAAGAAAAAGATAAGTAAACTATTTGGCTTCTCCATGATACCTAACGACCACGAGAGTACTGGACCGCCGGTTACCCGGCAGTTTTTTCCGGTTGATGAGCCGGAAATCGGAAGTGGGAATTTTGATGATAGATCTTGTAGATTTCCTCGGGCCCATTGGGCTGGAGTAACATTTTACCAACCGGAGCCATCGGCAGCACTTGTGGGAAAGGGAACCGAGTTGTCGTCCCAACAGGTGCAGGTGCAGCCAATGAAAAAAAGCCGGCGTGGTCCAAGGTCTAGGAGTTCACAGTACCGCGGCGTTACTTTTTATCGGAGAACTGGCCGATGGGAATCACATATATGGTCAGCTCTCCACTAATCTGATGAACGATTATATTTTCTCAATTCGAATTTTTTATTCATATATCTGTTATATATTATCTCAGGGATTGTGGAAAGCAAGTTTATCTAGGTACGTTTTTGTTTCATTTATTTCTGACAAGTTGTAACTTTAGTTAGTTGAAAATTAATCTCAATTGTGATTTTATCTTCCGATTTTTCTTTCTTTTTTTGTTTGTAGGTGGATTTGATACAGCACATGCTGCAGCTCGGTGGGGTTTTTGATTGGCTTAAATTACTTTCTTTTAAGTTTAGTGTTGTTGTTTTCTTTGAAATCGGTGATGAAAAAGAAAATTATTAAAGATTGAAAAATGTGTGGTTGCAGTGCGTATGATAGGGCAGCAATAAAGTTTCGGGGAGTGGAGGCAGACATAAACTTTAACCTGGAAGATTATGAGGAAGACTTAAAACAGGTAGGAAAGAATTATGTGCTTTTCTAGGTTTGGAGTATTACTTTAGTTTTTTCCACCCTCTCCCTTATACATTTGGAATGATTTTTCACATATAAACGATTCTATGTCCCATCTGCCTTTACCAAAGAAGACACGAAATATAGACAGTTGGAAATTGAATGCGTTTATTGTATGTTGTAATATCAGGTTTGATTAGTCGTGTATATGATGCAGATGAAGAATCTAACCAAGGAAGAATTTGTGCATGTACTACGGAGGCAAAGTACTGGTTTTCCGAGGGGAAGTTCTAAGTATAGAGGGGTGACCTTACACAAATGTGGTAGATGGGAAGCTAGAATGGGACAATTATTGGGCAAAAAGTATAATAATAATCTTTATTTTGTTGCCAATGCAATGACATTATTTCTTTGCTTGAATTAATTCCTCATTTTTTTTTTGAATAGGTACGTTTATTTGGGACTCTTTGATACTGAAAATGAAGCTGCCAGGTTTGTGTGGTGATGAATTTATTTAACAACAAAAATCCTCTTTTTATATTTCTTGTGTATTCTTTTTATAGGGCTTATGATAAAGCTGCCATCAAGTGTAATGGGAAGGATGCAGTCACCAACTTCGATCCTTGCATTTATGAAAATGAACTTATTTCAAGTGGTACATATGTGTTTTTGTTTTCTTGCTTCCTAACCAAAAAAACAAAAACTGACAAACATTTATAATTGTGTTTTTCCAGAATTTAGTAATAAGGCAGTAGATCACAGCCTCGACTTAAGCTTAGGTAGCTCCAGCTCAAAGCAAAGCAGCCGAGAAATGGATCAAAATTCTTCTTCTTTGCAATTTGATGTTGATTGGCGACACCAAGGATCGAGGTACAAGGTAGAGATATATATTTGTTATGTCGTATTCTTATCAAAGCTCCAACTACTTCGAGTTTGCACATTAAAGGCAAAATTATGCATACACCACAACCCTTACAAGTCCAAGTTTAGGAAATGTTAAAAGTAAAACGTACGATACTATGTTTATCTCTACATTAAATTTACATTTTGTAGCCTGAACTCGAGGGTATTTTCTTACGAATAGTACATGCATCTTTCGATTATTAGCAGCAACGTAGTCCAGTTGATATGGATGGGCGAGGAAGAAATGTGTACAATGAGACGGAAACCTTGCAACTATTGAGCCAAACACACCTACATTCTCCAGGCTCCTATAAACCAAATAGCAACGAAATGCAAAGGTTTGGCCAATATATGAGAGCTGGTGACTCCCAAATGATTCCACCTCACTTCACCTCATCAAATTATCAAGTGAGTAACCAATTTTACATGATTTTTAACTTGCTAATTTTTCTTCACACAATCAAATCATTTTACCCAAAATAAAAGAAATTGACTAGTCACTTAGTTTGTAGCTACAAATTGACATAATGTGTCTTGTCATTGATTGATGTGGGTATTAGCTAAAATTAGATTAAAATTTATACCTAAATAACGCGATTGTCTATCTCATATAGAAGCTAAGATAACGTTATTTTGAGCCAAATAGCCCCCAAATCTAGTGTAAATAATATAATTTGGTCTAGCTAGAAATATCTTTTCATGTCGTCATCAAAAGTTTGTTCAAATTATTAAGAATTATGATGATACAAATACAGGTTCAGTTTCCTAGCAGCAGCAATAGAAGAGATACTCAACAATGGCAAAACAATAATGTTCCTCCTCAGCTATTTGCAACTGCTGCAGCATCATCAGGATTCCCTCAGCAGACATCAAGACAGCCAAATTGGCCTCAAAAAAATGGCTTCCATTATTCTCACAAGACCCTCTAATTAATTCTCTACATATATATATATAACAAGAATATTAAAAGGGCATGTAGTCAGGCATATAAAGTATCCCGCAATAGGAAAGAGCTAGCCGTATCCGAAAGGATGTGATGTAGTCTACATGTAATGTAACATATTATTCACAACGGTTAATCTTGACGGGAAACCAGCTAGCAAGAGTTATTTTTGGGAGATTACATTCTATGGATATAACTGGTACAAAGCTAACTGAATAAGAGTATTGAACTAGATTTCTTTTGGATACTTTCTGACTATAAGTTGCCAATTTATACCATCCACAAGTACAGCTACTAAATAAATCTTTAAATTAATTTGCTGGTCTCTCTTGTAATTTGTGTTGTTATTTACCAATACAGATTCTCATTTTATTCCATTAATTTTTGTCCTAATTCTTTTTGACATGTAGCAAAAGTATATTAGCATTCACTGGAAGCTAGTTTCCCAAATGAGTAAAAATGTCTGATTATTATATTGCACATTTCTTTTGGATGAAAATGATTTCAGTTTGTCAGAAAGACGGTACAACGTACCCCACATTTTTCAGTCATATAAGCTTGACACGACGTATGACAAATAAACTCATTAACTTATCACAAAGAAAAGTCCAACATTTATGAAATAATGAAGTCATATTACAGTTTCTTTTTTTTCAATACCATAATATGTCCTTGTCCTGTACTCCCTTTTAAAACTTGATTAATCTGAATTAATGTTATAAAATTTTAATTTATGCGGTAAAGCGTTTCTATCACAACAAATGAAGTTATAAAGTTTTGAGAACTAACACATAACAAATTTGTATACAATAAATAGGTGGATACAATGTGGCGTACGTTCAATTAATTAAACTATTTATAATATATAACAATAATATACCTAGCGGAATTCCACGAGTGAAACATGGAGATGGTAGAATGTACGCAAACTTTACTACTACCTCATAGAAGTAGAGAAAGAATCCTCGTCTCAAAAACCCATAAAAAAAATAAACTAGATATGCCAAAAAGGAAAGGAAAAGAAAAAGAAATGGAAAGAGAAACTAATAACGAAAAATACATGATAGTATGTAAATACGAAAAAATTAACATATATAAGACAGATAATAACAACACATGATATAAAGACACGACAAAACCTACTATCCTACTATATCCCACGGTAAGACGTCAAACTAACTCTATTGACCTATATGATTGCTATTCATATGTTTCTTTGTAAAGAAATCCTAATTGTCAAGCAAAGTCATCTCAAAATCTACTACTCAAATTCGCGACCTTCACTCTTTCCTATCTAAAGTCATGTCCTCGATATTTATAATATAAAGAATATAATTAAATATACACCGAAGTTATACAGATTTTTCACCATTAATGCAATACTGTTTTACTGAATTATTCTGAGAAATATCTCCCAATGTCAACGAATTGTCACCATCGTCATCACTTCCCAAAGACGAAGAAAGGAAGAAATGGTTATTATGATGAGAGAGACATAACCTAAAGCTTCAAAGTACGCATATCATAAGGGGCCAAAGTGGTCGTACTAAATTTAATTAAAATGGTTCAGATATCAAACTTTTTAAAAAAATAATAATCTGAAAAAACCTTTGCCTTATCCCTAAGTAGTAGTACAAAATTAATTTAATCATTCCAGATACGATACGTAGATTGTCAACCTTCCAAAAATTGATATTCTAGTACTCAAGTTACTAAATTAAATTTAAAAAATGGGTGTGATTTCATCATCTGGTTCGTCATCATTGATTATAATAAACATATCTAATAACCTTCCATCTTTGTTTATAATATTTATTTAATTAAGGTATTAGTTTAATAACGTTGTCAGGTAGAACGTCTTACATATGACAATTGATAAAGCGCATAAATACTAGTTTTGTTGCTGTGTGATTTTGACCCTACACACAGCTAAGAGATAGCTGTACAAAAAGCAACTTATAATTTTTGGTTGATAAATTAAGTTTGATTATCTTTTGTTGATTCAACTATTTATTCTATTCACAGTTAAGTTCTCTTTCTTTAATCTCTCTCTGCGACGGGTGATTGTCTGTCAATTTAGGATCGAGGGTGTTGACTGATAATTATGATTGTGTATAACAATCTCATGGTATAATGGTTGATAATAATGATTAATCGTAGTTGTTGTTGGTAACGATTGATATTTAATTGTAGAATGATATTGATAACTAATGATGGTGATGAATGAAAATGACGAATGAAGATGACGATTAGCAATTTGGAGTGTTGACTAATAGTGATGGTTAACTATAGTGATTAGTGGGTGTAATAAAGATTGGTGGTAATGATTGCAAATGTGACAATTAATTTGGTGATTGACAGTAATGGTGGTTGTGGTTGGGCTAAGGATAGTTGTTGTGGATGATAGGTGGTGGTGATTGACTGTGGTGATAATTGTGAGTAATAGATGAAAGTAGATAGAGTAACAGTGAACTGTTTTCTTTGTAGAAGCTTTTAAATAGGTACATTGGTGATTTTAAGATTTTATTATAGGGTCATAAAATAATTGTAAAATAATAATAAAAAAAGAGACATCAAATAAAATTCGAATCGTAAAAATAAATAGACTTTAGTGCAAACAAACCAGAACTTAATCACTACTTACCCATGTGACGTGAATGGATTGAATTACAAAGATAAATCAAGGATTTAACTCAACTAAATGTTGTAAAAATTCATGGATTATCTAGTACCTTCACACACAAAGCAAATAAGGAAAAATAAATAGCATGGAAAATTGATAAGGTTGGAACAACTAGTTTTGATTTTATTTTTTGGGAGAAATTTGGACCTCGACAAAAGTAAATGAGAAAAGGAAAAGCAATTTAGTCTCTTATATAGCTTAGTATCTGGTTATTAGGAAAATTGGATGAATTTGTTAATTTAAAAGAAGTTTATAGCAATAAACTCCCAACTTAGATACTACTAGAATTTGGGTCGGCAAAATCAAACTCAACCTACTCAATCAGTTTAAGTTTGAGTAGGTTAATAACTCATCCATTTATTAGCTCCTCATTTCAACTCATTAAAAATTGGATTGATATGTAACCCAAATTGACTCGAGGAAAATCTTGTCAAAATATTTTTTAATTTGATATATTATATAATTTTATTTGGTACTAAATTGTCTCGACCCAAGCCTAGGGCCTAGACGTGACACGACGAATGGAGAACCCGAAAGAGCCCCAAACAAGCCTCTTAGTATATCATTCACATATCCTTGGTCGCGGAAGCAAAAAAAAAAAACAACAATGACATTAATAAGAAGGAAAGCGGGACTAAGGGAAGTCTTTCATAATGATAATAGCATAAGAAGAGTCAAGCTCATATACATAAAATACTATATTATCCAACAACAACCCTACATAGAATGGAGAGGGGGCCAAGACACTTCCCGGGCTCACCCTCAAATAATAAGTATCCAAAAAGTAGTACAAGTCTCAACATAGCATGAAAAGAAAATAGATAATGTCCTCGGAGTTGAGGACTCACCAAAAACTTTCTTCAAATGGGCCGAACTAGCCACGTGGAGAAGGATAATCAATAGGAGCTTCGGTCCCTACACGGTGATATCATGTATGCATAGAGTATGTGTT
This sequence comes from Solanum medicagineum, assembly GCA_026153255.1. Classification (NCBI taxonomy): domain Eukaryota; kingdom Viridiplantae; phylum Streptophyta; class Magnoliopsida; order Solanales; family Solanaceae; genus Solanum; species Solanum medicagineum. Next base: position 8,271,749 of record JAPFFP010000046.1, read on the forward strand.
AGTACTTGGAATGTACTAAGTATGTAGGGTGCAACAAAGACATAAGCCATAGTAATCAAGATACATAATCATAATCAATGAATATAAATTCAATATGACATGTATTATCAATGTTTGTATTAAAACATACATGTAAATATTCAACTTGCATAATATAACATACATATATGGGAGGAGACCTTAACTGACATATAAGACCAAGCGAGCTACTACTTGAAATCTCGATGCATGACACCCCACCGGAGAAGGTGTGGTCTACTTGCCAAGGAAAACCATACTTGATCCCCCTTTGTGGGTAACTTGACCTAAGTGGATCCACTAGTAAGTCGTTTTAGAGAAATAACATAATCCTATGGTGGTACATAGTTTAGAAACTAAGACTTTATATAAGAATCCTTTGAGTCGAGCCTCCACCCAAAGCCTCAATCGGTGCTAAGTCTAATCCCACGGAACACTTAAAATAATCATAGATTTAATTATAACATGAATAACTTGTAAAGACTTGATAACATGGCATGAGTAGCTCATTCACATACTTGACCCCTATGTGGGCATATACCTTATACTAGAGTGTAGAAAACAAATGCATGAATTTGACCCCTTCTACTAGGTATTGCATTTCACATGAGGGTAGAAACTTGTAACATGCTTGACCCCTACTAGTGAGCTTAGCTTGAACATGAGGGTAAAATAGTAATCATACTTGACCCCTCAAATAGATATAATTGCTCACACAAGGATAGAATTATAGAATAAGGCTCAACTTGTTACTTGTAAATCATAGAAACCTTTCATGAGTTTAATACATGCTTGGGAACCTATAATTATCATGAAAACACTTGACTTGCAAATCATTCAATATTTCATCAACTTAAGAATCCTTGTCATGTAGATTTAGTCAAATATGTGGGTATATGTACATATGCTTAAGATCATGCCATTCAAAATTAAAACAAGAATGAGTAAAATTAATTCATTTTGAAGTCACTTGAATCAACCCACCAAATTTGTAGTAAAACCCCTAATTTGGGTATCATGAAATCCATCTCAAAAGTTCACAGTAGTTCATAGTTTTCATAGCTCATATTATACACAGTCTCAATAGATATAAATCAACTCATGGAATAAACTTAAAATGGACATTCATGCATAATCACTCAATACTTGATAAAACCCATCATAATTCACATTTATAATTCATAATAAGAGATACCCCTGAAGAATGCAACTTGAAATCATGACATTTTCATCAAAAGAGAGGGTCGGGCTCCATGAGTGAAAGAACCCATGGATAAAGACCCACATACCTAAAGCTTGGAATTTGTGAAGCAAAAGTTGAGGAAGACTTGAGACTTGACTTGGGTTCTTGGAATCCTAAACTTGTTCTTGAGATTAGAGGATTTTGAGAATGTTTCTTGAGAGTTTGAAGGTGAGAAATGGCTGAGTGTAGAAGTATTCACGTTTAAATGAGCATTGGATTATTACCCAAATGCCCTTGGATGAAACAAGAAAACTGGAAAAAAATTTTTACTGGTTCACGCCCCAGGCGCGATGCGGACCAGACGTGCATGCCATGATACACTATGGCGCATCGCTGCCTGGGCGCGCAGGGCCTCTGGAAATTGTTTTCGTTGCAAAAATTATTTTTCGCTACGGGTCTTCTTAAATTTGAGGGCTACCCTTTTCCCACTCAATTTTTCCCCCTGAACAAGAATATGAAGTCGAATTTTTGAAATCATGCACGAATTTTGAGATGTACAAGAAATACACTTATGGGGTATTCCGAAGCACATGAGAGGTGTTACAATATCTTACTCTTGGAAATATTCGTCCCTGAATGTCAAAGAAACATGCGTAAGAGAAGTAATTATGAAACTTCCCACGTGATATGAATGCAACAAATACATTTAAACATCATACTTAAAAGGTTTCACATATATGCATCAGAGATCATCAAAACTTGTCAACATAAACTTGTCACCATGAACATGTATGCATGCAAAACTGACATGAGGGCTGGAGGTCAAAACTTGAAAGCATAGATAGGATATAATTTATTACCTTCGATTTGAATAGAGTGAAAGAGGTAGGATATCATTTCTTTATGTCCGCTTCGGCTTCCCATTTGGCACTTTCAACTTGTTTATTCCTCCAAAGAACTTTCGCGAATGCTATATCTTTGTTTATCAATCTTTTAACTTCCTATCCAATATCTCTACCGGGACCTCCTCATAGGTTAAATTATCTTTCACAACACCCACAACTTCTAAGGGCACTATAGAACTTGGGTCACCAACACATCTCCTCAACATAGACACGTGGAAGACCGGATGAACCATACTTATATCTGTACGTAACTCCAATTCATAGGCAAACTTACTAATTCTCCTCAAAATTCTATAGGATCCCACAAATCTTGGGCTCAATTTCTCTTTCTTGCCAAACCGGACCACACCTTTCATGGGTGAGACCTTCAAGTAAACTCAATCATCAATATTAAACTCAAAGTCTCTCCTTCTCTTATTGGAATAGGGTTTTTGTCTACTTTGAGCCGTTTTCAATCTTTCCCTTATCAACCTCACCTTCTCCAAAGCCTCCATAACCAAATTGGGGCCTAATAAAGCCATCTCCCCTACATCAAATTATCCAACCAGGGATCTACAATGCTTACCATATAAAGCTTCAAAAGGAGCCATGATAATACTAAAGTGGTAGCTATTGTTGTAAGCAAACTCAATAAGTGAAAGATGTTCATCCCAACTATCCTTGAACCCCAAAACACAAGCCCTAAGCATATACTCAAGAGTTTGAATTGTTCTTTCAGCTTGACCTTGGTACCAAGACCCTTTTGGAAGGGTCTCCAGAAATGAGAACTAAATTGAGCACCACGATCCAAAATGATGGACAATTGCACCCCATGCAACCTAACTAACACATGAATATATAACTTGGCATAATCTTCAGCACCATAGATTGTTTTACCTGGTACAAAGTGAGACGACTTTGTCTTCCTGTCAACAATAACCCAAAAGAATAAAAATGTTTCCCAGTCTTTGGTAACCCAATCACAAAATCGATGTTGATCTCTTCCCACTTCCAAGTAGAAATTTCTATGTATTGAGCTAGGCCACCCGACCTTTGATGTTCGATTTCACTTGTTGGCAATGGTGACAACCGACTACAAACTTGGCAATTTTCCTCTTCATACCACCCCACAAATACAGCCCCTCAAGTCTCTATACATTTTTTTAGAATCAGGGTGAATAGAGTGGGATGAGTGATGTGCCTCCTTTGAAATCAAATCCCTCAACCCATCAACATTAGGCACACATAGCCTACCTTGGTACCTAAGAACACAATCTCGCCCTTGGGAGAAAACCTCCACTTTATCATCCTTCATTAAAACTTTCGGTTCTAGAAAGGCAGGATCAAGGTCTTCTTTGGACTTGAACTCTTCAATCAAAAAAGATTTGGAGCCGTCAAAAATCACTACACAATCATTTTCAACTTCACCCCAACCTAGCTAACCGGTGAACGTCTCTAACTACCTCCATATTTCCATCATCAATATGAGCTAGGCTTACTCTACTTAAAGCATCGGCCAGAACAGCCTTGTAGGGATGATGGTGTAGACTCATGTCGTAATTCTTGATGAGTTTTAACCACCTTCTTTGCCTTAAGTTAAGATCTTTTTGTGTGAACACATATTGGAGACTCTTGTGGTTGGTAAATACATCTACATGGACCCTGTACAAATAATGACGCCATATTTTCAAAGCAAACACCACGACCGCTAATTCAAGATCATGGCTGGGATAATTACTCTCAT
>JAPFFP010000046.1:8279664-8290266 GCA_026153255.1 Solanum medicagineum
CATTAGTTTATCCATGCTTAGGAGGCATCATGAAAACACTTGACTTGCAAATCATGTAATGATTCATCATCAACTTAAGAATCCTTGTCATGTAATCTAGTCAAACATGGTGGGTATATGACCATATGTACAAAATCATGCAATTTATAGAATAATAAACAAGGAAAAGTAAAATCAAACCATTTTAAAGTCATGCAAATCAACCTACCAACATAGTAAAACCTTCATCTTGGGTGTCATGAAAATCATTCAAAAATCCATAATCTTTCAAGATATCATAGTATGCAAAACTTTAGCATCATAAACATGGTCTAACCTCATTTCTTAACAGAAGCTCATGCAACAATAGTCCAATATTCGACAAATTTACCAACATATTTCATGCATAGGAATAATAATAGAAAATACCCATAAGAAATTTGATCTTGAAACTCTGAAATTTCATAAAAAGAAAGGGTTAGGCTCCATGGGTGAAAGGACCCATGGATGAAAACCACATACCAAAAACTTGAAATTCTTGAAGCAAAAGTTGTGGGAGACTTGAGACTTGACTTGGGTACTTGAAATTCAAAGCTTATTGAGATTCTTGAGATTTAATGGAGTGTGGGTTGAGGTTCTTGAGAGGCTAAGAATAGAGGTTTCACATTTAAATGGGCATTGGGTTATTACCATAATTGAATGAAACTGGATAAATAGAGAAAATTTTACACTGGTCCGCGCACCAAGCATGACACGAACCAGTCGTGAAGGGACAAATTTTACTAATTCGTGCCCAGGCCACGTCGCGCCTGGTCGCGGATGCTCTTTGGAATTGGTTCCCATAGCGAAAATTAATTTTCGCTACGAGTCATCTAAAAATCAAGGGCTACCCTTTTCCCACTCAATTTTGCCCCTTGAACAAGAATATGGAGTCGAATTTTCAAAATCATTCACAAATTTTGAGATATTCAAGAAATACACTTATAGGGCATTTTGAAGCACATGAGGGGTGTTACATATAGCCAGTCCCTCAGTTGCTGTCAGTCCTTAAATTATGGCTTTCAGGTACTTTTTTTTATTATAGCTTGGATAGAAATCTAGGTGTGGGTGGTGATCCTTGGATAAAATCAGAACTTGAAAATCATTTTCTAATTTAAAAAAAAATATTCATCTAACAAAATTTGAAAAGTTTTTAGGTCTAGGAATTCTGAAAAATACCTAGACATAGGTGAAAGTAGCACTCTCGATTTCAAATGAAGCTGTTGTATCACCTTATTAGACAATGGATTAAAAGTGAGAACAATTTTTAGGTTAATTTTTTGGAATGCCTGTTTGTTTTGGCTTGAAAGAATTTTTCAACATGACGGGTTTGAATTGTCATGTACCGCATCCTTCTGCCATCAAATCTACGAAAACTAAAAAGAGATACAAATGAATTATCGATGTGTTGCAAAAGAAGCATTGTAAATTAAAGGAGATGCTTGACCTTTTGCAATCTGATAAGTATGAGGAGTGTTGAAAAATTATTGTGTTTGGTTATTTTGTACATGCTATTCTTCTCTATAAAGATGCAGGGACCAATTCTTATAATTCTTGATTTAAGGTTTCAGCTGATCGTAAGGGAGTTTATGCCTATCCTTGGGGTCGAGATAGTTATACCCTCATAGTTAACTAGTTGAGGATGGCTGTGACTTCAACTAAAAAATCCCATAATCTATACTGCTTTTCGTGGGCTTTTATAGTAAATTTTATTTATTATATAGTTTTATTGTAGAATTTTTTATATTTATTTATTATCTTGATGATTATTTATGGCATCAGTTTATTTAGGATTGGTCATTTGAAATCATTTCATATATACGGAAAACATTTCAAGAGTTTGATGAGGAAGTGTCTTCTCCAAAACTTCTTCACTGGTAGGCGGCGCCCTCATGAATTGTTTGATCCCCCAGAGAATGAGGTAAGCATAATTGTATCGATGTTATTGTTCATTTTTATAATTAGCAGTTGTTGTAATAATTGTGTTATAACAATTGTTGTCTTCGCACTTTAGCAGTTACTATAATTTATACAATTGTTATCTTCTTACTTTAACAATTGTTGTAATTTTTCACCAAATTTCTTGTTTATTTTTTCAAATAGAGAAGGAATAGAAAATTCTCTTTCAGCAGCAAATATTGCATTAATCGACTCAGCGATATTTGATATCATAATACTAAACATATTAAAAATGAATAACTAATATATTCAAAAATGGAAATTACTGCAGTGGATATTATAGATATTACAGTAGATGCAACAGTTACTACAATAGAAGCATCAACAAATGGAGCAGTTATTAGAACAAATACAAATAGAAATATAACAATAACAATAGTAAGATATACTTATTTCTCGAAAAAAATGTCCTTCTCCATTTGTGAAATCTTATTTACTCAAGAAGTGTGGCAGCCTTTGAAACCATATCTCTAATTTGATTGAAGTGGTCATTAAACTCACGTATGCTTGTGTGACTTTGTCAAAGTGATAGATGATTCTTGCGTTGTGAAAAATTGGTTGGAATATTTTCACCGAGGTACCACATGCAACAACCATACTGAGTAGAAGGTCAGACAATTAAAGTCACTTTTTTAATGCTTAGATGTCGATCCGAAATTACGCATAATTCTGAAGTATCATGTACAAAACTGCTCATTTACTCAAAAAAATACTGATAAAAGGAATGGCACTCGGAGTCTACAACACAAAATGCAACTGAAAAAATATATTACTCAGCATCTTGTGCAACAACAGATAATAACACTAGACATACTTGCCTTCTAAAAATGTTCCATCGACGGATATGAAATTTCTCGTATGCCTAAAACCAAGAATCCAAGCTCCAAAGACCACACAAAATACTTAAATTTACCATTTTCATCAAGCTCCAATGTAGTTTTGGTTCGCGTATTTACAATGCTAAGTCTATAACGATACACGTCAAATACTGCATACCGATGTTCATGTGTTGCCCTTACCAAAGATTTTGCAATCTCACTTCTCTTCCAAGATTTTCAATAATTGACCTTACATCCCAATTCAACACGAAATGAGGCTCTCATATCTCTTGTAGATGGCCCTTTACCTTGGGAAACTTATCTTTGAATTATTCATCGATCATTTTGGTTGTAGCATATGGATTCTGGTGCATGAGATGTTAAGAACCACATGTGTGAAACTTTTCTTACTTTCTAATGTAAAATCTATCAGAATTTTTAAGTTTCACAGCTCTCAGCCACCATTTGCACTCAACATGTACACACTTGACACAATATACAAGACGCGAGTTTATTCATGTCTTTCTTCAGACAAATTATTTTCAATGTAATATCTAAATCTTGCTTATTCTTAAATGTCATATCATTATAAAAATTTCTTTCATCATCTTGAACATGATTTGACTATGTTAATTGTGTATTTACTAGTGTGTTACTAGTAACTTCTGGAGTAGGCATCTGCTACCTCCACTACTTTCTCTATCTGTAATGTTTGTATTCATCATAATGATGAGGTTCTCCAAAAATAAAAATGTTTCTTCCTTTTCGCATGTGATTGACTTAATAGATGTTGAGATAAAACATACATCGTCATGTTTAATACATATATACATTGGTAATATAATGTAAAGAATTTTTATATTATATTATTATTTTTTTCTTATAAAAGGTGATCTATTTTATTTTTAAAATTATAAACTTCATATTTTAAGAAGATTTTACATGTAAATATTACTAACAAGAGTTGAGAGGGTTCATGGCAAACATTATACCGTTTATATGAAATTAAAATTATTTTTTAGGTATATTTGATAAATATTCAACCACCATTAACTTTTTTGGGTGATTAGTTTTTATATTTTAAATCTCTTTAATGAAAATTTTATTTTTAGCACTAAATATACAAGGTAATTCTTTTTTCTATTAATGATGTATAAATTTATGTGTTTAATTGAAAGAAGTTTTACTATTATCATGTTAGTTATTCCATGCATAATTGACCACTAGTAACTTTTTTACTACAAAACATAAAATATAGTAATGAAGTATATTTATTTGTTATTACGTGTAAAATTATATTTTCTTTCTTTTTTCACATAAGAAGAAATAAATAAAAAGAAGAAAAAAGGTGATGGTGACTCCTATTTTTGGGAGAAAATTAGCTTGTGCTGAAATCTTGATACATCACTTTCCTCATTCATTCATTCATCTATTTATTGATTCATTTACCAATTTGAGAAACTGACAAATAAATCTTCTGCAACTTATTGTGATATATATATACACACACATACATACATACATATATATATATATATATATATACACACACTTCCTTTATTCCATGTACTATGTATTATTCTACTTTTTTATTTTTATATCTAAGAAAAGTGAGTGTTATAATTGCTCTTCCATTTTGGGAAAGTCTCTTCTTTGAGCTATTTCCTAGTAGGCATCTTGGGCATACAATTTTTCGAATTATAATTTTCAAAAAGAAAATTTTGGAATTTTCATCATTTTAAATTTTATAAAAATAAAATAAAATAAAATAATTCATACATTGTTTATACCATATGAAAGTATTATATTAAAAAGGTAGTTGCTTATATTATTGACTAATGAATCTTTATAAAGTTAAGTGTATTTAAAAATTTATAATTTCAACACTTAATTTTTTTAGCGATGAGAAAAATGTAACTGATTTAGTCATCATATGATGAGTAACTTCATGCAATAAGGGTGGTTTGTTCAAGGTAATTTGAAGACCTAAACCACGAGGACTTCTTTATGTAACCCCTAATTGTCAAAGATTAGAAAACTCTTTGTCATGAAGATCGAAGCCACAAATAATCAGAGAAAATTATAAAATGAATATTTATGTGATTTATTAAAACGATGACTTACAATATTTCAATATCTTGTTTATGAACTAATATTTGCTTATTTATAAAGTTATATTTTATGAGAAAATATATAACTTAAAAATCGAAACTGTATGTCTAAACAAAACATGAACTTCAAACTAATTTGATTTCAAAATCATGTTCAAATCGACCTTATATGTCTTTGGACTACCTTGTCCCCTCCTTAGAAAGAAGCCTATCTCTGATAGTTTTTCTAAAACAATGTATAATATATGTATATAATTTAAAAAAAATCAATGAATCCAGCCTGCTTATTTGTGTAAATTTAATTTTTGTTGAGATGTTCCTAATACGAAATCGTAAACGGAACAAGTAAATTAAATGATGACATTTTCGAAAGCAGTAATGCTTGCTTTTATTGTTGATGTTTGATTACATACCCAAAACCCCACGTTCAGGTCCAGTCCATCCATATCACAAGTTAGATGTGTATCACTGAGACGTTGGGTTTGGGCCAACAATCCAAAATTTGGCCCATTATTCAGCATATGCTAGTTAGAATTCGTCAATTGGGACTTAGGTCCTCTTCGTTCGAATTCACGTGGCATCAGTTTAACCTAACATATTTTTTTTGAAAGTTCTGATTTACAACACTTTTTTGACTATTGCGTGGCTATAAAATCATTATGTTACATGTAAAAAAAAATTTTGAACTTAAATTATTTCTAAAAGTGACATTTTTTTATGACGAACTATAAAGAAAAGTGTGTCACATAAATTAATATATATTGAGTTCATGAACTTTAATCCATTATGTTAGTCGTATAGGGCGTAGGTAAGGTGGGCCAATTGCGCTTTGAACGTCATTTGTATGTCTCCCGTTGCCTTAATCTCAATCAGTCCATTAATTAGGCTACTAAAGAAATGCCTCTTCACTTCATAAAATAACTTCTTTTTTTAAAGGGAAAACTAAGCTTGTATTAAAATTTTGCTCTCCTTATATTAAAATTTGCACTAATGTCATGCTGACGTAAACACCTGGTTGTATGATATACCAATACGGTATACATATATCAACAGGGTATCACAGATCATTAAGCTCAATCCTATATGATACCGATATGGTATAAATATACGTACAAAGTATATAACGAATATATTTTCTACTAATTTAAAATATAATAATTTTTTATTTGTTTTTTTAAAAAATCATATATACCAATTGGGTATCAATATACACCAGAGTATCAGAAAGGATTGAGCTCATTTTATATGATATCGCTATAGTATATATATACCGTCAGCACACGATATAAAAAAGGATAAGTGGGTAGAAAGGTAAATAATTTAGGTAATGAGTCAATTAAGGATATATAGTTTAGATTAGGTCTATTAAGAATAAATAATTTCAAATTAGGTTTATTTCGTATACTTTTCCCTTTTTTAAACAGCAAAATGACATGACAATGGTGTTTGACCCATTTCAAAGGATCACCCACAAGAAAATGTACTAATTTTTAACACCAAGATTAAACGTGTATATCGGTGAGTCACTTCGCATAAAATATGTTCGTACAGTCAGATTCCATACTCTTTCGGCAATCAAATTTTTAATTACCCATACCTATGCTATGCTTCATTAGAACTTGTCATGCAGAGTTATCCACCATTTAGTGCTCCAAAATATGAGATAATTTCAAATATCAATAATAAATTAATTAATTTACGATAAATATATTGATATTTTATTTACATAAAAAAAATATATAGTGACTATATAATATATTTTGTCAAAAGTCATAGAAAGTACATGCTGACTACACAATATAGCTTACTTATACATAAGCTATACATTGCATATATATTATGATACACTCAAAAACTGAATATGGTTTGACTATACATGTCTATACAATGAATAACCATTTTTTTTATAATTACTTAGCCAAATGACCATCTACTGTAATTATCCCCTAAAATAAACTACATTACCTCTTCTAACAGAAATTGTTCCATGTTCCATCATCGGAGAGCTTTTGTTCTAATCAAATCTCTTGAATTCGATCGAGTCCCGAGTATGAAAATAATTTTCTTAAGGCCTTAAATATATCTTGAAGATATCTTTTATCCTCAAATATATAAATATAGGTAAAGCAATGTGAACGAGACAAAATATGGAAGGTAAAGGAAGAATAAAATAATAAAGAAAAGAGTAAAAGACTCCATTAGCATGATCCTATTTATGCAAAAAGTTCATAGCAGTTGGCGTCCTACGTATTCTCCACTTATCCTACTTAGTCTAAAACAAATTGGAACCCATTACAAATTTTATCACTAAATTGCTCGTACGCCAACAATAGTTTTTGATAATTCGTTGCTAGCGATGAATTTTACTGTTTAGTTACCACATTTATCCGTGTTAGTATTTTACAGTCCTACACGCGTAATCCACTATTGGAAAAGGTCCTCATATGAATTAATGACAAACAATTACCAATTATGCATGCTTTTATATAATAGGACAGTGAGCCATCAAGTGAAGCAAGATGGGGAATTTGTGTTTGGTTTTAGTTCTGATAATATCAATTGTTTTTGGTGTACTTGGGCAGGGAGGACTAAAGACAGGGTTTTATTCATCTTCATGCCCAAATGCAGAGTCCATAGTGAGGTCAACAGTTCAAGCGGAGTTCAATAAAGATCCCACAATTGCTGCTGGTTTACTCAGGCTTCATTTCCATGATTGCTTTGTTCAGGTAAATAATTCTGAATTTCAGAAAATGAGTTTTTGATAACATATTACGCATATTAAGTGGATTCTTAAACACAAATACAGGAGTTGAGCCAAAACTCCAACATCCTGTATTTGTGTCGGAAGTTTCACTTAATATGTACAAATATGAATTGTTTCAGAATATGGTTAACCAACATGTTAACTAGTCGATTATGATAAATTGGATTGGATTTTGCTCTTTTTTTGGGAGTACTTTGCGTGACATGAGCGATCCTACTCCGCCTCTCTGTCTACCTATATATGGCACTACTTGCTTTCCTCTTCTACTATAATTTGCTTTGATGACAATGTATATAATATGTTTTTGCAGGGTTGTGATGCTTCTGTTTTGATATCTGGAAGTTCAGCTGAGAGAAATGCAGTGACTAATACAGGACTGAGAGGATTTGAAGTGATTGATAATGCAAAATCACAGCTTGAAGCTTCATGCCCTGGTGTTGTCTCCTGTGCTGACATCTTAGCTTTAGCAGCTCGTGATGCAGTAGACTTGGTAACTAACAATACTTGTAAAATATTGAAGAGTGCATCTCAAATATTACAACATAGTTTCTTTTTTCGTATGCACAAAAGTTCTTATTTATTTTTAAAATTTCATGTCTAGTCAAACACTGTCATATAAAATGAAACATATGAATGAAGTGGATTTGATCAATTATATTCGAAATTAAGTTCATATACTGATATAGCTATTATGATGTTGTTGATAGAGTGGAGGTCCAAGCTGGGGAGTGCCTACCGGAAGAAGAGATGGTAGAAACTCTTCATCGTCTGAAGCGATGAACTTACCTTCGCCATTTGATACAATTGAGGTCCAGAGGAACAAGTTTGCAGCTAAAGGCCTAGATGATCATGATCTTGTCACTCTTGTTGGTAAAGTCATTCTTCAACCTCCGTCCTAACTATAGTTCTTCAACTTTCCCATTTTACCCTATGCATGTATGTAGGGGCACATACAATTGGACAGACAGATTGCAGATTCTTTAGTTATCGACTATACAACTTTACAAGAACAGGAAATGCAGATCCAAGCATAGACCAACAATTCTTGACACAACTTCAGACTATATGTCCGAAAAATGGTGATGGATTGAATAAGGTAGATTTAGACAAAGACAGCCCATTGAAGTTTGATGTGAGTTTTTTTAAGAATGTTAGAAATGGATATGGGATTCTTGAGTCAGATCAGAGGCTGTTGGCTGACCCTTCAACAAAAGATGTTGTGGATAAATATGCAGGGAATTTAAGGGGATTGTTGGGATTAAGATTCAGTTATAACTTTCAAAAAGCTATGATCAAAATGAGTAGCATCGAGATTAAGACTGGCACTCAAGGGGAAATTAGAAAAGTATGTTCCAAGTTCAATTATTGAAAAGCTATTCTACAGTGTTACATGAATAAATTGGAGGTTTTCTTTATGTATTCTACAAACTGAGTGAGGTGAATGCTTCGCATCAAGAAATTGTATATACCATGTGAAATAATTATATTAAAGAATATTTAGTTACGTACTATAATTGTTGACTAGTTATTCTCTATAAAATAATGTGCATTTTAAAGTTTGTAACCGCAAATATTTATTTATAAAAGGAACATCGATGAATGTGATTTATCAATGAGACACCTTAGGATATTTCAATATCTTGTTTATAAACTATGATTTCAATATCGCGTGAACTGCAACATTTGCTGAAAAGATTTCTGTTCCTTCTTTTTCCCGTTAAATGAAGCACTTCTCTAATTTTGGATTTTTAAGCCATGATTTATTTATGGGGGAAAATTCGTTTAAACTCTTGTCACAAATTAAGCATGGATTCTAAACTTTACTAGGTTACGAATTTTGTGAAGCACCAAATTTAGATCAAGATTTCTGTAACATAAAACATTATTGTCATTCTGCAATTCCATTACATGAAATCAATCACTATTAAATTCTATAATTATCTAACAATATACACTATGTTGAGTGTAACTAAGTTGTGTTGATAAAATTCAGAACCATATCACAACATACATTTTATCATAAATTTGTAACAATAGGAGCAGATAGAACGGCTAGAATATAGTTTGTGGGTTCGATCGAACTCAATAATTTTCATCCAAACTTCATACTTATCTTAAAAGAATCATTCAATATGCAGCTTAAAAGAATTAAAGTCTTAATTTATAAACTTCAAATATTGATTCTGCCTCTAAGTGGAAAAGTTTAACCATCGCAAACTGCAACATCTACCGAAAAGATTTTTATTCCTTTTTTTCCCCGTTAAATGAAGCACTTTCTTCAATTTTGACTTTTTAAGGAATGATTCAATGGAGAAAATTTCGTTTAAACTCATGTCACGAACTACGCACGAATTCTAAACTTTATTAGGTCACAAATTTTGTGAAGCGTCAAATTTAGATCAAGATTTCCGTTATCTACATAACATAAAACATTACAATCATTCTGCAATTCCCATCGCATGAAATCAATAACTATTAAATTCTATAATTATCCAACAATGTACACTATGCTGACTTTAATTAAGTTGTCTTAATAAAATTCAAAATGATGTCATGACACTTTATCATGAATTTGTGATGATAGGAACAAACGGAGCTAGAATATAGTTTATTGGTTCGATTGAACTCAACAATTTTAAGCCAAACTTCATACATATATTAAAAGAATCATTCAAGATGTAGATTAAAAAAATTAAAGTCCTAATCTATAAACTTTAAATTTTGATTCCGCCTCTAAGTGTGAAAGTTTAACCATCGCGAACAACAATTTCTGCCGAAAAGATTTTCATTCCTTTTTATTTCCCTGTTAAATGAAGCACTTTCTCTAGTTTAGGCTTTTTGAGGTAGGGGTGTTGATGGTGCGGATTGGTGCGGATTTTTTAAAAACCAAACCAAACCATTAAATGCGGTTTTTTTTATATATAAACCAAAC
>JAPFFP010000046.1:8322785-8336385 GCA_026153255.1 Solanum medicagineum
CCGAATTCACTTGATTCTATAATCACGCACCATAAGTTTATTTAAGTTTAAATTATACAACGATCACAACAAGTTTTCCAATTTGACAATTGACCTCCATTTAGCTAATTATGGGGTCTAACAAGGATAATGAAAATCATCTTCAGAGGATTTATTGATAAACATGCATTGACTTGCAGTAGTTTTCATGAAGTCTTGCTCTAGTATAACAGACTCAAACTTCTTATACCATTGTCTGGGTGCCTGTTTCAAGCCATTTCTTCTTCTAGATCTCCATGAAGAAAGGCAGTCTTCACATCCATTTGCTCAACTTTCAAATTGAGACTTGCAACTAGCCTAAGCACAGTACGAATGGATGTTATTTTCACAACAGGTGAAAATATCTCGTCAAAGTCAATGCTTTTCTTTTGACTGAAACATTTGATGACTAATCTTGCTTTAAAGCGTGGTTGAACTCCGCGTTCTTCATGTTTGATTCTGAACACCCATTTATTCTTCAACGCTCTTTTACCATTAGGCAACTTCACGAGATCAAACGTTTTATTCTCATGCAAGGATTTCACTTCATCTTGCATGGCTTCCAGCCATTTTTCCTTATTTTCATCATCCACTGCCTCACTGAAGCTTTCCGATTCTCCCCCGTCAGTCAGTGAACCCACTGATCAACTGGGTACCTAGTAGAAGGCTGCACATTTCTACTAGATCTTCTTAACGGTACTGGAGACTCTCCAGCTATTGGTGGTTGAGTGTGACCACCATTAATATTCTCTTCTTCTGGTTCATCTTCCTGGGGAATATCTTCATCATCTGCATCTTGCGGATGGTCATTATGAACCTCATCTTCAACTTGAGTCGGTATTTCTATTGGAGAATTCAACCTTAAGCTTGTTGAATCATTTGTAGGAGTAAAACCTTCTTTGTCTGCTTTATTTATATCCTTAATAGTTTGATCTTCAATAAAGACAGCATCTCGACTCCTAATCAGCTTCTTGTGCATTGGATCATAGAACCTATAGCCAAATTCATCTTGACCATAGCCAATAAACACACATTGTAGTGTTTTGACATCAAGCTTTTGCCTTTCATCCCTTGGAACATGAACAAAGGCTTTGCACCCAAATACTCGTAAATGTTTGTAAGAAACATTCCTGCCTGACCAAATTTTCTCCAGAACTTCATATTGAAGTGGAGCACATGGTGAGCGGTTTAGCACATACACTGCTGTAAGTAGTGCTTCACCCAAAAATATTTATCTAGCTTTGAATGAAAGAGTAAACACCTTATTCTTTCTATCAAAGTTCGATTCATCGTCTCAGCTAAACCATTTAGTTGTGGTGTCTTTGGAGGCGTCCTTTGATGTCTAATGCCATGCATTTTGCAATAAGCATGAAATGATCCAATATATTCTCCGTCATTGTCTGTGCAAACACATTTGATGTTCTTCCCAGTTTCTCTCTCAACTGAGATATGAAATTGTTCGAAGACTACTAGCACTTGATCCTTGGACTTAATGGTATAAGCCCAGGTCTTCCTCGAATGGTCATCGATGAAGGTCACAAAATATCTGACTTTTTCAAGTGACTTCGGTAGTGGACCATACACGTCAGAGTGAATTAGATCTAAAACATTTTCCATTCTGGAAGGTGGAGAACTGTGGAAATAGACTCTTGTTCTGTTTCCCAGCTAGACAATCTTCACATTTCTTCAATGATACCTGATCTAAGTCAGGTAGAATTTTATCTTTCACCAATTTAGACGTCCCTTTTTCACTAGCGTGGCAAAGTCTCTTATGCCATAAACGTGCGGTATTTTCATTTTTCGTCACATTTATAGATACATTAGAGACCTTTGCTTGCATCACATATAGTTTTGAGAGTTTGTGTCTTCTCGCAATAATAAGGGAGCCTTTGGTAAGCTTCCATTTTCCATTTCCAAAACTGTTTTGGAAACCTTCATCATCAAGCTTGTCTATAGACATTAAATTTAGGTGCATGTTGGAGATGTGGCTTACATCTTTTAGAAAAAGTTTCATGTCGTTATCCGTTTCCAAACAGACATCTCCCTTGCCAATAACTTTTGACAAGTTTTCATTTCCCATCTTTACAACACCATAGTCTCCATGTGTGTAAGATGAGAAGAGGTTTTTGTGTGGTGTCCCGTGAATGGTTACACTACTATCAATTACCCAACTTGTCTGTTGAGTTAATTGACTAACAATCTCACTGTCACAACTGATGTTGAACTCGTCGACAAGATTTCATTGTTCATCATCACTGTTTGTCTTTACCTCAATTGCCATGAACCTAGACCAGACTCTGATACCACTTATTGGGGCCCACGCAGCGGAGTGAGCAATAAAATTTAGGAGGAATAAATAAAGTAAAATGAACACCAGAAAATTTCACGTGGTTCACCCAGGACTTTTGGGCTACGTCCACAAATCAACACTTCTATTATATTTTTTCTACTATTACAAATAGTAAGTACAAGTGTACAATTCCTTCTACTATTACAAATAGTAGGCTCTCACAGAAAAATACCAAAAATAGTGAACACACTATTTCTTTTAAGAAAAAAATATTTCCTAAGCACACACTCTAATTTTTCTTCACAGACAATTTTATTTTATAGTCTATGGTATACCTCACAGAAGAAAAATCCTCACTTTCTCTCCGTGACTCTCTCTGTATTTTTTTTCTCTCTTCTGAATGATAAATGAAGAATGAATTACTCCTTTATATAGGAGTAGTTTGGTAGGTAGGAGCCTCCCTTTTTATCATTTGTCAAAAGTTGTTTAACAGGAACTTTTGACAAACAATCTTAATCGGCGGTGCAGCAAATTTCTTTGAGAAGAAATTATCATATAGACTGTGCAGCAATTGTTGAAAAAATTTCCACGTGGGCCCTCCATTTGGAGGAACCCACTCAACAAATTTAAAGCCTCTACTCAAATTTCGCTTTAGGCCATTAGTATGTTTGAGCCAACCGTCCCTAAATGCCTGATTCTTGGAGTCACATTTCATTTGTTCCACATGTCGTATACTGAATTGTTCCCACTTTATGTTTGGTTTCTATTCCATGCAATAGTTATACAAATATCTAAAAATTTATTTTGATTTATAAATTTCAAAATCTTCAATTAAAAAAATATTTTTATGTCAGATAAATCAAAACAAATGATTACTCAAGACGATTTATATTTTAAAGAATCTTTGGTATGCCACTGCAGCCTGTGTTATATGGTACGAGCTAGTTTAATAGGTCAAAGGAGTTGCACTTAGATTGAAGATAACGTGGTCCCTATGAGGTATCCATCCATCGGGATTACTATTCTATTACTTCAGATATTATATTATTGTAGGTCGCATTCTTTTATTAGATTTTTTAAAAAAAATTAAAAAATTTATTGAAAATAATTTTTGAATATTTATACGAATGCGATTCATTTCTCTGAGAGGGAGTTTAAAAATTCATTGTTTCTGATTGTGGTTTGATGTGATTCTTGTAAACTAAAGAATGATGATATTTTATTTATAAAAAGATCAATGTTCGACTCAAAGGTGAAGGTAAGGACATTTTAGGTCCAATAGGTGGATCACAAAGGGATTTTAGACCGAATAAGTGAATTATGAATGATATTTATATACTATTTTTAATAGTTCAATGGTATTTTAAATCATTTTTCGATGATAATATAATATACGAAGGTGATTAAGAGTCATAGTGATCCAAGTGAAATGTGAGTCAACTGGAAGTCGAGAGCAGTGGGACTTGGTGGTTGGACGTGGCTGAAGTTTGAACGAAGCCCTCTTTTCCCCCACTCACTCAGTCTGCTTTGTTGACAAAAGCAATGGCCCATTCCCCTTAATAAATACTATTGTTTTGGTTTCTTTGTTGCCAACCAAAACCAATCTGACACAGCTATTTTAACTTTTTATATAATCCCATTCCAATTCCATTTCGGTTATCATGTCAATTTTTTGTACTCACTGCATTCGCTTCACATCGAAAATATCAATTTGATTGGTTTGGTATTTACATTTTTATCAATTAAGATTTTAAACTTATAGGTTCAAAACAGTGCCTGCTAAGGGCCAAGCAAGTGAAGCAAGGGTTTGAGGCCCTCAAATTTTTAAGATCTCATTTTTCTCATCTAAATTATATGATGAAATTGTGATCTAATTAAATTATAAATATTTGTGAGGTTATAAATCATTCCATTGGTAATAAAATGAGGTTTAAAGTTAAATTATTTTTTAAGAAATAAAAA
The DNA here is from genome assembly GCA_026153255.1 of Solanum medicagineum. Classification (NCBI taxonomy): domain Eukaryota; kingdom Viridiplantae; phylum Streptophyta; class Magnoliopsida; order Solanales; family Solanaceae; genus Solanum; species Solanum medicagineum. The sequence continues at coordinate 8,327,056 of JAPFFP010000046.1, forward strand.
GTTGTCATTTTTTAAACAAATTAATAAGGAAAGTTCTATTATGTTTTTAAAAAGTTAGGGTAAAAAAATAGTATTTTTTTTAAAAAAAAGAAGAATTACTTAGAAAATGTTATTGACATTCATTGATTGTTAATTTACATTCTAATAATACTCCTTTATTAATTTCAATTATGTGTTTTAGTTTACTTTTTTTAGTTAACTATTTAATAAGAATATTTTATTTATTTTAATGACAAGTACTATTTATATATAAATAGTACTTGTTATTAAAATAAATAAAATATTTTTATAAACAAAATTAAATAAATGCTATTAATTTGATGCAATAGTTTAATCTATGAACAGACAAATATGAGAAAAATCAATTCAATTACTTATAATATAGAGATATGTTAATAGTTTATGAATACTTAAAGTAATAATTTGGAGTTGAATAGTTAGGAGTTAAATAATTAATTGATCAAAGTTTAATTTTAAAAAAGACTCCTAAGTATAAAAAGGAGTAGTTTTAATATTTCAACTTAATTTTAGTTACTCTTTTCTCTTTAAATTTGTTATGTCACATAATTTTATTAATAAAATATTTGATAATTAAAATTTTAGTTAATTTCAAAGTCTTATATATTAGAAAAATAATAATATTTTTCTTTTTTCCTTGACAATTATTTATATACAATAGTCTTAATTCAAGAGTGTATTCTAAATATAAAGAAATTTTAATTCAAAAATGAATCTTGAAACTAAATAAATAAAATAATTAATTAAGAAAAATAGTGAAAAGATAATTTTGTCTAAAACAGAATATTTTAATAAAGATCAAAAAGTTCAAACAACATTTCACAGGGTCTTCACGCTTTTAATATTATTATATTATAGAAGAGCCATGGGAAGCAGCTGGCCGTCGACATGCCAGTTTGGCGCCCAGGGCTACTTTGGTAACTTCCAGTTGCTGCTGCTCAAGCAAGCAGCAAATCGACGTGTCTGCTTGAGCAACTTGAGGGTACGTTCATAATTTTTTATGGTTCTTCCATTATAACTTATTTCTTATTTTTATTTTAGTGCTAAAAATTATTGTTAATCATGATAATTAAAGCGTTCAATCAGGCAACAGATCGATATCCTGCTTGAGTAGCCTGAGGATCCATCCGTAATTTTTTATGGATCCTCCGTTGTAACTTGTTTGTCTTATTTTTAGTGTTAGAAAATACTGCTAATCATGGTGATTAAAATTGCTCAAGCAGGCAACAGGTCGACATGGCTGCTTAAACAGCTTGAGGGTATATTCATAATTTTTTATGATTTTTTTGTCGTAATTTGTTTGTCTTATCTTTTATGTTAAAACTGCTGCAAACTATGATAATTAAAGTTGCTCAAGTAGGCAGCAGGTTGACATGCCTGCTTAGGCGGCTTGAGGGTATATCCAAAATTTTTTACGGTTATTCCGTTGTAATTTGTTTGTTTTATTTTTAGTGTTCAAAAAATGTTACTGATCATGATAATTGAAGTTGCTCAAGCAGGCAGCAGCCAAACATGTCTACTAGTTGAGGGTATATCGATAATGTTTTTAATTCATCTATTATCATTTATTTGTCTTATTTTTAATGTTAAAAATACTACTAATCATGATAATTAATAACTTAAAATATTTTTTAAAAAAATATGTTACGTAAAACAATATTTTTAATTAATTCTCAAAATTTTATCTATATCACTTAAATAAAAATAAAATAATAACAATCATTCAGCCTGCGCACGCGAGCACCGATGTCTAGATAGGTATAAACATAAATGAGCTACAATTGGATCATTTTATTGTTATGTATATGAACTGTAATTATATGCATTTTCTTTTTCTTTTTATTGATGTATTTTGTCGAGATCTAACTAGACAAGCAGTTTGACTGAGCAAATTTCGAGAAAATATTATGGCTGATTTTCTACATCATATCATATGCAATTATTTCCTCGTCCCATGAAGCTCTAGTATATACTACACACTTGATGGGCGTCAAAAATAAAAAATTTTAAAAAAATGCAAGACCATATGCTAAAAGGAAAGAATTTAGGTGTGTAATGCACGGAACACAAAATATAACGATAATCAACATGACATGCACTTGAAGATGGGCATCAAAAGGACAACAAACCAAAGGTCCAACAAAAGGCTACTCTCATTAATAATATTCTCTCCCTTTATCTTTACTCATTCGTCATTTCAAATATAAATTTGTAATTTTATTCACTATAACTTATATCACATATCAAGAAAGATACTTTTTTCGTTCCTTTTTTGTTGTCATGTTAGACTTTTCGAGAGTCAATTTGACTAATTTCAACCCTAAATTAGATTATATTAATTCAATATTTTAAAATAAAAAATTAAATATTAAAAATATTATGAAAAGTACTACATATTGTAATATTTTTAATATTATTATCATAAAAAAAATACATCTTAAAATGTTTGTCAAAATTCATATAGTTTAATTTTTAAAAAGAAAATTATGACAACTTAAAAAGAACAGAGGGAGTAATTTTTTTTTTTTTTATGTTTTACTTTTAGCATTAATTACTTATTCCTCAAATCATTTTTTAAGGCTAATAGTACTGGCTCTAATCCATATTAAGTAAATTTTTTAGGGTCTTTTTTATTGTTTAAAATAATTGAATTGTTAAAAGTTCAAAAAGGAATGTTTGTAAATTTTTTTCATACTTAACTTTTCATTATTGAATTTATATTTTCTACAAGATAAATTATACAAGTTCCAAAATTATATTTATCATTTCACCAGGAGTAATGATAGAAATTATTAGTTCAAATTATGTGTATAAATATTTTTCTTATTACGTGTAAACCAATTCAATTAATATAAAATAGAGAAAGTACTAAACATTAATTAACGAGAGTAATATGGCAAAATAATTATATCAATTTTTATTTTCTCGAAGGTGTGCTAAATCCAACTGTGACAAATAAAAGTTACTTTATCATGAAGTGATAAATTGGATTGGAGATTTTATCAAAGATTTATTGGTCAGAGTATTATATGCCACGCCAAAAGAAAAACATAAAATAATAAAAAAAAGATTATATCATTATTCTATGAAAACCCAAACATATAGTCAAAAAACATATCCCTGAATATTATTTGAACCCAAAATGAAAAGACCTCCAGTAAAATACTCCCCGCTCCCCCCTGACAATATAAATACAAATATATACAGTCATAGAAGAGGGGAGGGGTCTCTTTAGGAATTTATTTGAAGAGCGAAATTATAAGAGGTTGGTTGGTACGCGAGATGAGACAAACAAAAGTATTTTATAAGTTTATTTTATCTGATTTTTTATTTGAGATTATCTTAGTACAATGATGGATTAAAATAATTCTAAAATTAACTAATACCTTAATCGGAAAATGAGATAAAGTTATCCTCACATGTCGATATTATTATCTTAGTGGAATAAAATAATACTAATCTTGAACCTTTTGATCAAATGAGATAAGGTTGGAATTAAGTGGACTTATTTGATAGTTGATAGCAACATGATAAGATCAGAACTACATAAGGAAATAAATTAATCTACTAATTAATGATGGAAAGAAATTTACTTTAATTTATGAACTTGTGCAATCTCTTAACTAAATAAAAGAAAAATGCATAAATACTTTTTTGTTTGTTTGTTTATGGATTTGATAAACATCAAAAAAAATATTTATAAATTAAGCGTTTATAGGTTATTAAACCAATCAAAATTCATAAGTTTATAACTTTGAACTTACCATTTTATAATTTATGAGCAACTTTAATCTGATTAATCTTTTTTCTGATTTTATCTCTAGTACCTTTTTGTAATCTCCAAATGTTCGTCCTAAAACATAATTTTAATTATTTTCTCTGTTCTATTTTGAAAAGTGCTTTTGATTTTATATTTTCTTTTGTAAAATAACTTCCATGATATTTATAGTGATTTTATGAAAGTGTTTATTAATTCCTTTTTATTAGAACAAATTAATTGCTGATTTTTATCTGAATACGTAATTGCTTACATATATAATTAACTTTTGCATCTAAAATGGATGCTTATAAACTACTACTTCTAATGAGCTAATTCCAAAAAGATCTAGCTTAAAAATTAAATTCTCCCTATTTTGAGTTAAATTTAAAGTCTAATTTGATATAGTATCTCATCTGATTTATCGCAGAACCTATTGGTGGGAGTGAAAATATTCCGGTCCTAGACCAATTGAAAGGGGGTGATGAATGAAAAGAGTCTCATGGTAGTGAAGAATGTAAATCGTGGCTATCATGCGGTGGATGGAGTTATTCCTTCTTTAACCAAATGTTTCAGTTCGAGCTTGACGTATGGAAATATTTTTGATAGGGAGCGCTTCTAAGCAATGCGAATTTAGATTTAATGTGAATATCGAATACCGGATAAGAAATTAGGTGGAAGACCTTATTTTGACATTTAGTTGGAAATCCAGTCAGCAGAAGTAGCTTATGTAGCTAAGGCTCACTCTGGATGGCATGCTTAGACATCATGTACAACCAAAACTCATCCGACCAGAAAAGTTTTGGTCCTAGAATCTCCTTCTCTAATGATTTTGTCGATTCATCATCAAATACTTCCACTCAACTTCACCAAATGATGAGAACCTATAGGGATGCCCCTGTTTCCTCTGACTTCGAATTCAATGTCACTAATTATTCCATGATGAGTGCTGACCAACTTTTTTCCAAGGGAAGATTGTTGCCCTTCAAAGAAACTAATTCCTCTCACAAGACTACTACTCTTAGAGATGAACTCCTTCATGAGGATAAAGATGATGATGTTTTTTCCTCTAGACCCCCTAAAAGTTCTACCAGATGGAAGGGACTTTTAGGCCTAAAAAAATCTCACATTGGGTCCAAGAAAATTGATAACAACAGTCAACCTTCTCTAGGAAAGAGGTCCAACGTAGCTCATCAAGATCCACTCCATCGAACCAAAAATTCACAGGCACGTACCATTTAATTTAATTGAAATGACATATCAAGCCAAATTTCTACAGTTCAACTTTTTTCAAAGTGATAAATAGTGTAGTAGTATTTTTAATGCTTTTTTCATTTGTTACCTCATCCTATATTTGATGTTCCATTTCATTTCATTCCAAATAAATCAATGTAAAATTAGCTATTTGGCTTAACTCACACCCCAAAAAGTAGTTCAAAAAGAGAAGGATTGTACAAGCGTTATAAAGAATCTATTCATCTCGTTGACCATCAATGTGAGATTTTTGTCATTCTTCAATAATTAACAAGATAGGTTTTCCTTTGGTATTCTCAATGTGACAATTATCGACCCAATGTTTGCAGGAAGCATACAATGGGGCTGGTGGAGGATCCAGTAGTAGAGATGTGGAGTTTCGTTTTAATTAAAGTTGTTTACAGAGGGGGTATTAGATTCTTGCTTCTAATTTTAGTTAATTAATGTGTTTAGTGTGATGGTAGCTTTGGATTTTAACTTGCCAAAAACTAAATCAATTGGCAATTTTGTACCAGTAATTGGGAAGGTTTGCTGTATTTTGCCATGAGAGATTGTCGAGCACTAAGTTGATACTATTCATGCTGTCTATTTTGCATTGATTCATCTGAGAGCTTCAGCATTGTATAGGGCCCCGGGCCCCATTTTATTTTTCTTCCCCTCTCAATGGAAGTATTTAAGGCAATTTTACACTTAAAAGAGGCTACAATCTTTGGGTCCTTTGGTTTGGGTATAAGTTATGTTGGGATAAGTTATAATGAGATTATTTATGTTGAGAGTAGTTTTTATTACCTATTTGGTTTGTCATATTTAAAATACTATTCATTGCATAATTTTAAAGTATAAGTTCTTTGTTTACAAAAATATTCTCCACCTTATTTAGTTATTTTTTAAAATATTTTCTTTGCGAGTTTTAGCTATTCATGCTTAAAATAAAAATTTCATTTTATTTAATGTAAAGAATGTTCGATATGCATTTTCATGATTATGTCGTATGTTTTTAAAATTAAACTTTCATCTTGTTTAACCTAAAAACAAAACGTCCATCTTATTTAGCTTTAAACAAAATTTTCATCTTATGTAGAGTAAAAATAAAACTTTCATCTTATTTAGTTTAGAAATAAAACTTCCATCTTCGTTAGCTTGAAAATAAAATTTTCATTTAAGTTTGCTAAAATAAAAAATTTATTATTAAATTTTGAAGTTATCTACATTTTAATTGATATATAAAAAATATAATTTTTAAGTGAGTAATAAACTATTTAATTAAAAATATGTATTTAATAGTGGGGTGAACAGTTTACGAGAAATCAAAATATAAATAAACATAAGTATTAGACTAATAAGTTCAACTTATAATATATTCATAAATAGAAACTATATTTATAAAATGTCATTTTTAATAGAAAAATATATTATCATAAAAATAACAATTAATTAAGGTTGTGAAAGTTATTATAAATATTGTTACAAATTATGTTAATATACATGAATATAAAACTGGTGTATAAAAGAGAGTTTAAACAAGGGTATTTTTGGATTTTTCTATACTTTATCCCAGGATAAGTTATACTAGATTATTATTCCATCCATAGAGAGGATAACTTATTCCAGTACTAATTGTTATTTATGGGATAAGTTATCCCATTCTTTGCAACCAAACAATGAAATAAGGACCACTAAAAAATTATCCCATCATTAATTTTCCTTATCCATCACACGAAACGACCCCCTTAATGGTTTTTCTTACCCTGCCTAATATATTGCTTTCTTTCATTCACAAATTTTAATATTACTTTTTAAGGGATCTACAAAATTACTTCTTTCGTTCACTTTTACTTATTAGGATTACTTTTCAAGCTCATCACCTTAGTGATGACTTAATAATTTTTTTAAAAAAAATAATTTATTCAATTTAAATTTTGTATGCCCCATAAAATCAACAACTGACAAAATACTTTATTTGGAGGATAAATAATCAATTGTTAAGAAGAAAACACGAAAATATAATATTATATATTTCTATTATATAGAAAGCCAATGAAAGGACAATCAATGACAATTTAGTAATATTTAGCTAATGAAAGGGCAAAGTTCTAATTATACCCATCATATCAAGGCAAATTATAAATATCTATGATAAAATATCTTACCCCAAATTTTTATTCTAAAACTAAATAAAACAATTAAGGTAATTCTAGAATGCCCAGAAGATCACTTTTACAGGTGTCAATACGGGCCGGCTCACCCCATCCGGATTAGCCCTTACAAACTTTGGAATTTGACAGGCCAGACCGGGCTGGTCCCTTTTGTTTATGAGCTAGAAAATAGCTAGCCCAACCTATTTGTACATAGGTCGCGGGCTTTGTCGGGCCTCCACATTTTTATTCTTATATTTTTTAATAAATTTTAAAATTAAATTATAATTTAAACATATTAAAATAAATGACAATAAGATAACATTACATAGTATTAGTGTTACTTACTCCCTCCGTCCATCTTTACTTGTCCACTATACTATTTTAAGATATCCAATAATACTTATCCACTTCATGAAATCAAACGATAATTTCAAACTTAATTTTTAGTTTACCCTAATCATTAATTCTAGTAGTTATTTTTTCGTTATATTTTTCAAGACATTATAATTGTTATATTCAAAAGGTGATTTAGTAATTGCTCATATTATTTATTATTTTTTAATCCCTGTGCTAAATCAACAAAGGACTAGTAAAGATGGATAGAGGTAGTACATATTATAAAATGGGCTTCAAAAATTATAGTCCAGCCCTGCTAAATCACGGGTTAGGCCAGACTGACCTAACGGGCCTAGCCCTTATTTACGACTCTAATCACTTTATTACCACACAACACACAATTCTTTTTTAATTCTAGAATCATCTACACTATTCCTCTTGCCTTCCTTTTAAATTTTTAAATATAGGCTATTTTCTCCACACTAAAATAATAGTGATAGTAATTTTAATTTAGTAACTTTTCTTTAAAAAAAAAAATTGTCCTAAGGTTCCTCTTGAATCTCTTTAATTTTTTTAATTTAATGATTGAGTTCATGGATGTTATTTCATACTCTTTCAGATTTTCAGCTTCCTTTCTTTCATCTTCTCAACTGGGTGATTCAACTTTAGGTATGCTTTTATCTTAATATTGATATTGAAAAGTTAAATGGATAATTATTTGATCAATATAACAAGGACAATGAAGAAATAGCTAACAAGATAGAGGAAAAGTGGTAGAGTTTCCAAAGGTTATATATGAAATGTAGTTGTGAGATTGGGAGAAGATAATGATAAATAAAATGTTATAGTCTAGGTTATTTGGACTCTCCAAAAATGTTACAGCATACGTGTTGAATTTTTCAAAAATACATTACTTTTAGAGGATCTGACACACTTTTGGTGGCATTTTAAAAAGTATGAGTAACATATTATAGTATTAATTTCATTTGATCTAAGATTCTTTTTGAATTTTAAAAAATAACTCTTCATCTTATGTTAATGTCCACCACAACTGCTTCAACTTATACTTCTTCTTTTTCCTCTATTTTTTACTCCTTTTACTTTTACTTTGTTCCTGATTCTCTATGCAAAATTTATGTTTCTCTAATTTTCAAATTGATTGTTCTTTGATGTAGCTTGGTGAGCTTTCTTTCATTTATCTATGTGATGGTTATGATATCTTTCTTATCAGTTTTTTCTCCTTGAATAAATATTTAAATATGTTTTATATTGAGATATTCGAAATGGTACGAAAAGATGTTTAATTTTTTTGTGTTAATAATTTTGTGTAAATATTTTCATCTCATTGATTTGAAATATATTGTTTGTTGTTTGTATGTTATCTCTTATATTTCATTATCGTTTGATGTATCTTGAACATTGTATGTGTGAAGAGCCAGATTAAGAGCTATGAAACTGATTATGTTATTGCATGTGAGTGCTTTGCCATTTTTTACTTAAATTTAAAAAAAAAAATAGATTTACAATAAATTAAACTAATAACCGTTGATTCACATTAAATTTTATTTTATTTCTGCTTTAATTTCTATTCATAATTTTTCTAGATACTTCTGATACTGATAGAGAAGCTAGCGATATAGTTACTATATTATTATTGCGAATTATAATATTATTTTAATAGAGATGCAAATAGTACTATTTCAATTTCTCATTCTAAAGTAAACTAATGAAAATTATTTTTGATTACAAAAACTAAAACAAATTATTTCTTCTATGAAATATTAATAAATATCATAAACATAATATATTGACAAATTTAAATTTCAT
>JAPFFP010000046.1:8351094-8380286 GCA_026153255.1 Solanum medicagineum
AATGAATTCAACTTTAATTTAAAAATTAGAATGCTAATAAAATCATGCTAGTGAAAAATAAAATAAAACATAGAATAGAAAAAGATAATGTGAAAAAATTGTATGAAATCACATGAAAAAGATTGAGAATAAGAAAGAAATGAATAATAAATATTATAAAATACAATATAATTTAAAAAAAAATTAGAATAATAAAAATAAAAAAAATAAAACGAAAATATAAAAATAAAAATAAAAGAAAGAAATTAAAAAATAATCGTCTCCCCCTGTGAATCGCAAAATGTAATTATACCCAGTCAATTACACTCAATTACCTGGTGTAATTACAATCAGTTACACCAAATTCAATTACCATAGTGTCCTTCCAAACATGCTCTAATTTAAAATCTCACACGTCGTTTGTTTCTCTTGGACATAAAATCAGCGACTGCTCTGCCTCTCTTTCTTCGATTATTATCACCTCCGACTTTTCATTTCTCTTTCTCCAAGTATCAGTGTCTACTCAAAGTCTTCTTAAATCGTTAAGCTTTCAAAACCTTTTGCATGTTATAGCGCACTACACTCGCCCTAGTTTATCTTTGATTAAATAAACTTCAACGACTACCTTCACTATGACCATCACAACACCAACAACCCAAACAAAGTTTGCACCCACCGCCAGTGGCGGAGTCATATATGGTAAATTAATTTTTTATATGTATATAATACATGTTAAAATTCCTTCATTAGTTCACGTGTCTATTTTTTAAAATTTTGAACTCCTTAAAAGAAATTCTGGATCCGTCACTGTCCGCTGCAAGCCTATACCTCCTGCATACTGCGTAAGGAATAACCTGCGACAGCAAGCATAAATTTATGCCGAATTTAAACTTTAGGATTACATTTTATTGTAACAATGTTTTTTATGGATATACTCTCCTAGTTCATATTAAAGTAAATTATTGGAGGGATATGACACACCTTTTAAGAAAATCATACTATTTCGATTTAAAAAAATTGACTTAGTTTGATTTGAAACGAAGTTTAAGAAGATAAAAGAGACTTGTTTGATTTTGTAGTTGTAAATCAAAATTATATTAGATGTACAAAACCGATCTTTAATCTTATAATCTTAAATATGCTACGTGAAAAATTGAAATTAAAATATTACAAAAAAAGAAAGAGATCATTATTATTTTTTAGACACACCAAAATAGAAAGTAACAACAACAATATTAAAAGGAAAATCACTAAACCACCTTAATAGCACTAAGAATTTGATTTGACTATACACACAAAATTTTCTAATTCATACTTATATGCTTTATTTTTCCAAAAAAAAAAAATGATATGATTTTCCCCTTTATAAAATTTGAATCAAATTACTAAATTGGATCCCTGACCTTCTTTTAACAAGGCAAAACATGATTAGTTTCTGCTACAAATTTTTCTAATGTTAAGTTCGTACCACACAAATTAAAACTACACAATAATAAAAAGTATAATACATAAATTAAACTTTATATTTAGCTTCAAATTTTAATTTTAATATTTGACTTTTATAGTGCACAAGTATATTAAAATTTGATATGAAATTTTGAGTTGAATTTGTGTATTAGGCCTAAAAAGGACCATAGAAGCTGAAAATTACTAGCCTTGTACAATAATTGGCTAAGTGATCAAAATAACCGAGACAAAATAAAATTAGCCTAATTGGTTGAATCTTAACCTTAAAAAAAAGGTCCAAACATAGAAGTTGTACATTGTTTGTTGTAATTAAGTGCTACACACAGTCACAGTGGAAACTGAGCGCACCATTGTCTTTGTTCCATCAATTTGGGCAGGCAGCGCATGTCCATGCGCATTACAGAAAGCACGGAGAAGTCTCTTAAAATTAACAAGAGCATATTTTAATGGGAGTATGCTTAGAGCAAGATCACAAAAGGCCTAGGCATGCCCTGTCAAATTAATTAATGTAGTACAAATTATTCCCCTTGAAATTTTGTGACAAGCCAAGATTATTGTACGTATTAAATGCATCATAAAAGCAAGGTAAGAATCGTATATGTTGAATCATCTTATTTATCTCATTATTCAACAGAAACTACAAGAATAACAAATATCAATCATCTAAGTAGAAAAAGAAAAAGTATAGCTCGATGCACTAAAGTTGTTTCTATGCGCAAGAAAGGGTTCGACCATAAGAGTTTATTTACGCAGCCTTACCTATATTTCTGTTCATTGACCTTCTGGTCACATGGCAGTAATTTTACCAGTTACTCCAAAACTCCCACTTACCAAAAAAAATTTAAAAAGCAGAAATACAGGAACCGTTAAAATTTTATTACCTTTTTGGTTGAAAATCATGGAAAAAATCTTGTCTCCCTCCCCTTTTACTGATTTTAGTATAATGATAATGACTTGAGGTACCAACATTTATCAATCGTGCTGGTGCACCACAGCCTATCAAAACTGACCTAATTCTCTTAGTTTGAGTAATATAGTTCTGTCCTTTTATTACTTTGCAATTTCAGTGGGGTAAAGCTAATATAAAGCCATAAAGGAGTGACCTTTCCAGGACTTTAGGAGCCAACTATATATGCAATGTCAATGAAGATTCATGTATCACTTTGAATCTATCATATGAGTGGAATCCATCAATGAGCACCCAAAATTGGCATACCTTTTATTAACGCATCTTAACAAGAGTTTGTTCATTTTAAATACCTTATATAGGATCCTTTTGTGCGTATTAGCATTTTTTTAATAATTTTATTTCCTCTCTCTATTTTCTCCTGTTTTGATGAATGACACATGACATAAATTAGATTTAATGCTTAAGATTTCACCAAACTATGTTAGAGATGTATTTGGTCAATTAAATCTTAACTTATGTGTCGACCATCAAGATATATAGAAACTTGGGGAAAATGGAGAGGAACCTTCTCCAATATGTAAGATGTGTGTAGCAGACTTGCCGATGACATGTTAAAGTGGCAAATTAAATAAAGACTTGTGTTATTTATATCCAAAATAATTCTTAAAATATGAATTTTGAGTAGAAAAGAAGTGACTTAACTCGGTGACTTGTAAACAAATAGTTCAAGAAAAATTTTTTATTTTGATGCAACTCTTTTTGAAAAAAAAAAAACTATGTTAATTTTTTTTTCAACCTACTTTGAGGGGAAAGAAGGGTAACATAATACGAAAAAAAATTTAACCTTGAAGAAAATTCTTGGCGTTGAAATCCGCATTTATGTGACATCATCAAATCTATTTCACCGTAAAAAAAAATGAAAAACGGTGGCTCAAAATTGAAGAAACAAATTAGGTTTTCGCCCACGACTAATAAGTGTATCATATTCACTATGTCATGTAAATAAAATATATCAAAATGACACAGCAAAATTTAAGTTGATATCAATTTTAGGTGGGCACCCATCATATGATTCCCATTTGCAAGGTAAAGGGAGCCACGAGGCGGGGCAAAAATAAACCTACCAAAAATTTAACATGTGTTTTGCCCCGTTAAGAATTTTTCTAATAATTTGTCCTGCACTGCCCCATTAAGCCCAACTTGCCCGATTCCTATCCCGTTTAACATTTTTGCACTACTTTTCCCTGTCTTGCCCCAATCCGCGATCCGTTTTCGTCCTTCCCCACTGACTTTCCTACTCATGTGACCCTTTGGTATTAGAAAAATAACGTCATGAGTTGGTTGGCTTCTCGTATTTGTGTAGAATGAATTCAATTTTCCAACACCTATGGCTACATGTGCTTTATTTAAAGGGAATTATATGATTTATATAATTGATTTTAATTTATTGAAAAATAAGTCATATTATTTTATTTCCTGTAAGAAAGAGAGAGAATTAAGAGCGTGAGAATTAGTACTACATTTCGATCCTGTATTACATAAACATTCAACTTACAAGTGAATGAAACAATTATTTATCAGCCAATAGAATTGAGCCACCTAAGCCTTACAGTACTTCGTCCAATTTGTAGATACCACTACACACTCACTGTAAATCTGCCGCACTTCGCCGGATTCTGTACAAAAATTATTGAGGTGTCTATGTTTCCTTTCTTCTAATTATACCCTGGGGCCACGAATCCCTTCTTCCTTCTAATTATATAATACTTAATATTTAAAGAATTGGGTTTAATACGTGCTATTCTTTTTTATCTCGATTGATGTAAAATGGATACATTATATATTTATATATTTAAGTTATTAATTGTTGTGACTTATATCATATTTTATGTTATTTTTTAAATAATATATATTAATTATTTTGTCTCAATTCATGTTGTATATATAAAATTTTGAGAGTTAATCAAAAATTTTATTTATATTTTGAACATTTTAAATTTTTAGTAGCTGAAGTAGATTTAAAAATAATGTATTAGGGGTAATATTGTAAAATAAAACAGTTAAAGCAGACCCGTTAATCAGCAGCTGTCTTTAAGAAAAGAATAATTTATTATGGATAATATTATAAATTCATAATTAAAACAGTTGAAGAAATAATAAATAAGAACGACATAGTAAAATTAAGCAGTTGAAATAAACATATTAATTGGTAGCTTTCTTTTTAAAAAATAATTTATTGGAATAATGTTATAAATTTACAGCTGAAATAATTAAAAATATTATTAATAAAAATAACATAATAAAATCAAATAGCTGAAACAGACAACATGGGCGACAATCTCCTGCCTGCACAAGTCGCTCTTATATAATAAGAGAATCTTCGGTCCATGAGTTCCTTCTTCCCTTTAACATGACAAGAAAAGGTTATGACAAAATTTGACAAATACAATTACGAAGGAAAGGCATTTCTTCTGGTGGATTATCACGGTGCCTCAGTCAAATCGTTTGGAGCATTCTAAGCCATCCATAAGTAAATTAACAATCTTTTTAATTTTTTATTTTTTATCGTTGATTTAAGAGTGTCAAAATATAGGTAAATTCGTTAATTCATTGAATATTTTAAAAGTTGAACTCAAGATAATTTTGATTGAGTTCAATCTCAACCCATTCAAATCTTAACACATATCAAAAGAATCCTCAATTGAGTCACTCTTAATTTGCATTGATGTAATGTATGTTTTCTATATATTTTAGATTTTCTATCATTTATCTATCAATTTGTAACTTTTTATTTTATTTTTTGAGTTGAAATTTAAATTGTGATTATAAAAATAAAATAATAATATGTAGAACTATTGAGATTGGATGGGTCATGACCCAACCGAAATTTAGTCCATTGAATCCAACCCATTTGAGCCCAAGTAAGTTTGGACGGGTCATAACTCAATCTAATTTATATCCCAACCCATTTTAACATTCTGAATTTCAATCTAACCCACCTATTTAACACTCCTAGTTGACTTTTTATTTTAATGATCAACAAAATATGATGCGAATCTAACAACAAAATAATCAAATACGATACGCCAAAGTTCTTATGTCATTTTTAATTATCTTTAAAATGGAGGATTATTTTGCATGCTCTTTACTCTTTTTATTTTCGACTACTTAATACTTATGTTAACCACTAAACCTCTACATCATCTCATATTTTCGTACTAGAGGAGAAAGGCCCATGCCACGGGCCCAACATTTTACATTTTGAAGTAGTGGATGAATGAAGATAAATATATGCAAACCTTATCACTATCTCATAAAGATAGAGATATTATTTCTGCTCCGAAAGCAAAAATATTTGATATTGACTAATGATTAGAATGAAAAGCAATTGATAATACTATAAATACACGAAAAGTAGCAAAATAAATAATGGAGAATAACAACAAATATATGAAGATGAGACTAATATATCTAACCTACTACGTCATAAGGCAAGACAATAACTTATCCCTACTAACCTGTTAATCTTTTATCCTAATACTTAACCTTCATTCCTTCTTATCTAAGATTATGTTCTCGGTGATATAAAGTTGTGTCATGTCCTGTTTAATCATCTCCCTCCAATATACTTTTTCGGTCTACCTCTACCCCTTCGGGTAATCCCTAAATCCAACTTTTTGCACCTCCTAATTGGAGCGTCAACACTCATCCTCTGCACATGCCCAAACCATATCCATCTCGCTTCTCTCATCTTGTTTGCCACAGAGGTTACCCCTAACCTCTCCCGAATCATTTCATTCTTAGTCTTATCACACCTGGTATGTCCACACATCCATCTCAACATCCTTATCTCCGCAACCTGCATCTTATGAACATGCGAATTTTTGACTGGCTATCACTCCACTCCATGTAGCAAAGACAGTCGAACCACCATTCTGTAAAACTTACCTTTAAGTTTATGTGGTATTTTCATATCATACAATACTTCAAAGGCAAGCCTCTATTTTATCTATGTTACCCCAATACGATGTGCAACATCATTATCGATATCACCACTACTTTGGATGATAGACCCAAGATATTTAAAGTTTTCTCTTTTGATAATAGATTGAGTGACAAGTCTCACTTTAATGTTCGTTTCATCCCTCGCAATACCAAATTTGCACTCCAAGAATTCTATTTTCGTCATGCTCAATTTGAATCCTTTGGACTCTACAGTATATCTCTGAACCTCTAACCTATCATTAACTTTGCCACGGATCTCATCAATCAGTACTACATAATCCACAAATAGTTTACACTGTGAAACTTCCTTGTGAATAAACTGTGTCAGCTCAAATCTTATTTTAATAAATAGTAAAAAGTGTATTTATGACTTATAATATACGATCTTAATTACATATATTATGTGATTTTTTAAAATTTTAATCAATTGATTAAATTAATTGATTAGATAAATTAGAGCTGATATGAGTTTGTGCTTTGTTTTTCAGAAATTGGGCCATTGAACCAATTTCAGAAGCCCAAATTACACAATACCCTGTCCAAGGCCTGAGCACCTGAATAATTTGTAATGGGTCGTTCACAAAAATGACTCTACTTTGGGAAAAGAAAATTATATAGAATGTCCATCAAATATATTAATTTTTATCTTTTGTCCTTTATATGAATAATCTTATAAAAATATTTTTTTTTTCATTTTAAGTTGAATCGAAATGCACCTTTTTATAGGGAGCAATTTTGTAAAATATCTCTTATGAGCGCAAAATATGAAGAGCACGACTTATGAGGAACATAACCCCACTAAAATAATGTATAATATCTTACAGGGAATAAATTTATACTAAGTTATATCACGAAAGGCATAATAAGTTATAATGCATGATAAATTCATTTCTAACGAACTTAAGATTAAAAATCAATTTGAGAACCAACAAAAAATTATGCTTATCAAAGAGGTTGACCAATGAAAACCAAACCAAAGTTGTGTAAACGCCTTTGACAGCTGCGTTTAATGACAATTGACGAGACTTTCGTGTAAACGCCGTTCCATATGGCGGCAGCACCAACTGGCATTTTGAAGTCAAACCTTCCAACAACTCCAAAAATTTGTCTCTTTCCTTTTTTTCCTATCTTCTTTTTGGGTTTGCAGTCTAAACAGGGTTGGTTTATTATGCACCTTCTTCAAATTAAATAAAAAATTGTCAATTGAAAGTTTACTCATTAAATAATTATAGAATGATATGACCGGGAAAAAAAAATTGCATTTCAATGACCCATATCAGGCCAGCTGCTTCACGAGAAGCCGATCTAAAGTTAGTAAAATAGTACTGGTACTGTAAACGTAATGGTGCCCACAAATTGAGAACAGAAAAAATCTTTTCACACCTTTGATTGTCCTTTCTTCCATCAACACAAACTAAAAAACAAAAGTCCCATGTCCACTCAGTAGTCCTGCCATGCTTGCCAATTTAACTAATACTAGTAAAACATATAAACAAATATTAAAATTATAAGCCTAGTCCTAATTTTTGACTTGCTAATTCGCAACTAACTTCAGCCAATCCAACTCTAGAGTTTGCAAGATCAAATTCCATCCAAAAATTTTGTTGGTGATGATGTCCAATAACGTACGCCTCAATCCCTAACAAGTCTGAATTTCCCATTGTAAAACAGTACACTTGATCCTTCCCTCTCGTTACCCCTGCTATTTTGTATAATAATTTTTCGCCAGTAACGCTCATTTCCACACCTGGAAACATCAATGTTACTGGTGGCAACCGCGGCAGCGTCGTACGAGTCGACTCGACTAAGTAACACAAGTCCATTGCTCCTTGGAATACGAAATTTGGGTCGTTCAAGATCCTTAAAACGCCTTTGATTTGCTTCATGAACTCGCCTTTTAATGCGGTGTAAGCCGGGCCAAGTAGATAAGTGAATTGAGTACCCGAATCCACCATGGTTTGACCCGCCCCGGTATGATCCGGTACGAATACGGATTTAGGCAAGGGTAAAATCGTACTCCCAACTTTAATTCCTTCCAACTGGACCGTATACGCAACCCTGTCAAAATAAGGTAACGGAGTTGACATTTGAACTAACGGCGTGTACTTCCTCGGTCTAAGCCAAGGCAAATTCGCTTCTCCAAATAAGAGAACACCGTTGCTGTCACGACCCGAAATACAGTAAGAGAATTTCGGGTAACCCATTTGAGTAACGAAAGATAAAGCTCCACGGTTCATTCCTATTAACCCGGTAGTCCTTGTGTCTTCCGGGTTAGAACTTGAACTGACATCCATGCACCCGAACACCATCCCGGGTAAGTTCAAATTATCGATACGGAAAGTATCGGTAGCGAGATTACCTTCGACGGAAGAACTGTCAGCGTACGATAACGTAGCGTGGCAGAGCTTTTTCGGGTCACATGAAACGGGTATAGAGAAATCCCGGGTTTTTGTCCTGCATGTTGGTGAAGAACAGGGGATAGCAGAGTATGAAGAAGAAACGAGCGGGTTGAACGTTAAAGGTGTTTTGGGGGTCTTCTTGCAATGAAGCCAAGAAAGTTCACTCCCTGTATCGAGTACCATGATAACTTGCTGCGGAGGCGACCCAATAGAAAGAGAGACAGTAAGTGAAACATTATGGTGGAAAGCAACTCTGTTTGGGGGTTTTGGGCTAGATACAGATGATGTTTTCTTGACTATGAGGGGAAGAATCAATGACTGTTTAGTAGAAATTGATTGGATGAAAAAAGTAGGGAACATAAGTAGAAGAAGCAAAACATTTACAGAGTCATCCATAGCACAAGGACGATAAATAAAAACAGAGTTTGAATGCAATGAAATTTGGAGGGGATTTTGAATATTTGAACCCTTTTTCTTTAACCAACGAAAAGACTACTCAGAAATCATATCTGAATTTGCACAAGTGTGTTTTCTTCTAGTGCAGTAGTTAAGCGTGTCCCCTTCGTACAATAGTAACCGATAAACTCTGTCTATATATAATGTACGCTGTGATGAAATTTTCTATAAAATATTAGCAAAATACTCAATTATTCCCTCCGGTCATTTTTATATGTCACCTTGATACACTTGTATTAAGAAAAAAAATAATTTTATTATTTTATCCTTATTTAATGTACATTTATTTTTTTTTTAGTTCTTCTAGTTAGTTATAT
This sequence comes from Solanum medicagineum, assembly GCA_026153255.1. Lineage (NCBI taxonomy): Eukaryota > Viridiplantae > Streptophyta > Magnoliopsida > Solanales > Solanaceae > Solanum > Solanum medicagineum. The sequence goes on from JAPFFP010000046.1 coordinate 8,360,628, forward strand.
ATATCGTTTCAAAACTTATTAACTATCAATGGTAAAATAGGGAGAACAATGTCATTTATACATTGATTTTGTGAAATGAATCATCTATTTATAGTAAGGATGACATATAAAAGGAAACAGGGGAGTAAATTTTATATGGTACTTTTCATTTTTTTTAATCCATCTCAAAAAGAATATTTTTTTAGTATAATTAGAAATAATTTTAACATTAAAATTTTTCTTTTACTTTTAATCAAATAATTCTCAGCAACATAAATATATAAGAATTTTTTCATTTTAGACTATAAATTTTAAAAGTCTTATTTTTTTTTTCTAAAAGAACATGCCAATGCTAATGCCAATACCAAGTGAAAGAGTGTCACATAAGACGGAGTAATTGATTTTAATATAAATGAGAATCAATCATTAATATATATACCATAAATAAATATTCCACGCATGCCTTAAATACAAAAAGTTTATACATTAGTATAATATTATTTAATAAATGTTCTGTTCTTAAAAAAAAATTAGTACTTTCAGTATAATAAATTTATCTCATGAATATTTATCCTACAAATAATATTATTCAATTTTCTAGAAATTATATTTATCCAATTAAATATAGGGTATATTTTAGATTTAAAAGAAATTATATACCATGTATATAATAGAAATATATTTTCATATTTACTAAATAATCTTTTGAATTTAAAAAGTACTTCTAGCATAATAATTTATACCATGAATAGTTATGCCATAAATTTACACCAAAATATAACAATAATATAACTTTCCTATAAATTATATTTATATCACAAAATACATGGTATGCTTTAGATATACTTTTATCCTGCGTATATTATACAAAGCAATTATATGTAATAATTTTTAAGATATTTCAGCAATAATAAAATTATATGATGAATATTCATTTTATATTTATATAAAAAATAATCAACTTTGCCATAAATTATATTTGTACAATGGTATATTTTAGATATAGACGTTTATATCATACATATATAACAAATAAAAATGTACATAAAATAATACTATCAATACTGATTTATATGAAAATAAGCGGTCATATTAAAATAAGTAATACATATACTGATTGTAATAGAGACAAAATATTGATTAAAATATTTGAATACATATATAGAGAAAAAAAGATTTGGTATTCTTTTTATGATATTTTTATTTAAGGATTAAAGAAAATTTCCTATATTAAGCTAAATAAATAATTATTATAGCATTAAATTAGAGATTATAACTATCTTTTTGGGATCTTTAAAATTGGTATAAAAAAATACTTCCTCTGTCTCATATTTATTAAATTTGTGAGGTAATGCACACATATTAAGAAAAACATTTCAAATATAAAATTTACACCATACTTTTCACTATTGCCCTTTTTGAAATTATAAACATGTAGTGTAATTTATCTCCTAGAAAATATAAAATTTCAATAAATAAAAGGATAAATATGGAAAAAATTTCAAACAATCTTTTTGAACTTTGAACAATTCAACTATTTTAAACATTGAAAAAAATCTCAAAAATTCAATTAATTCGAGACTGATATTTATAATATTTAAAAAATATCATTACTCATGTACGTAATTTTTATGATAAAACGTGGCCCTAAGAAAAAAGATGACAAATGATAGTACATGTTTCTCTACACCATATATGTGGGTGTGAGTTTTCCTTTTTCTTTTCTCTTCTTTTTACCCCCCAAAAAAAAATCCAAAATCTATGGCCTTATAAGTATAAGATTTTGATTCACTGTTCAAAATTTTCAAAGTGGAGATGCATCTTTACAGATAATAGAATCTTTGTACGAATAGAAGTGAGTTCCGATATATTCTACAGATTTTGGCTAAGTGCTATTTTTTTCCTTAAGAAAATAAATTTCAATGTTATTGTGGGCCATGTAAAGTAGATAAAATATTTTGTAGAATCATTTTTAAGGTAACTAAATCGTATTGTGATATTGGCGTGCACTTGTTATCCCGCTGAGGTAATGAATCTAACCATGATATTTAATCTTCTATTATTTGATCTCTTGTTAATATTTGGTGAATATTTTTATATTATATTAGAAATTAAGATCTCTTCTCCATTTACAAATATAAGAAAAGTGATTTCTTTTTTTTACTCTTATATAAAATTGGAGGACATTTTTTTAAAAGAAACAAACATAAAAAACTTATAAAGGAATCTATACAACATAAGCCCTATATTTACTTCTTAAATCCTATTTTAAAATAATTACCTACAGTAATATTTTAATAGCAAATTTACACGTTAGACCCAATTCTCTATGCCATGCATGAGTAGAAGTTATTTCTGACTCAGTTTTTATTCCCGTCTATACTATTTCTCTTTTTCTTCTGCGGCAAATTCCACCAATTTAACACGATTTTTAAAAAAAAATTCTACTTCAAATAAGAGGTTTTACTAATTTTGTGCTTTGTGATTACATATCAGGTAAAGACAGTAAATGTAACTATATACATTTCTTCTTCTGATTCTTATTTTCTAAGCACAACTTTTTGAATTTTTTAAGAATTTGTCCTAAGCTTTCACATATTCTCTATCAATTACGGATGAAAATAGATATCGAAAAATCAAATCAACCTAATTCAATTTTACTTTTTATTGAGATATACTTGAAGTACGAACATTTTACAAAATATAAAAATTTATTTGAACCATTCAAAATTCTAAGATCAAACTTGAGATAAATATGTTAAAGATTTAAAAAAAGTGAAAATTTTTTAGCAAATATTTATCAATTATATTACAATAAATATTTTATTTATAAAATATTTTTAAAAATTGCATACATTTAATTAATATCAGATTGATTTGGTTCGATTTCACTTTTTTTAGTTGAGATCAAAACAAATTATTTATGATCAATTTTTTAATACACTATATCAAATCAAATCACTAATTAATTTTTTTCGATTTAATTTAATTTATGGATTTGCTAGGTTTTGTAAGTCTCCTTTGAACAACCCCACTTAGAATAATAGTTTGAGTTTTCAATTTGGTGGTCTAGCAAGTGCAACACGGTTCGGAATGCTCTTTAATTTTGTATTATCATTTTTTGTTGGTTAATGATAATGCTTCACTATTTATTATTAATTGGCTAAAAAAAATATCACGATTTAATTTGGCAAATTAGAGCTGTGAAACTAAATTTAAAAAAATCAAAACAATAGGTAGGTCGACTTGTTATTCATGGGAACTTGGGAAACTCAGGTGGGAGAATTATTATTTTCACTAGAAATATAATATTTGAATTGAGATTATTGTATTCACTTGAATTCTAACTCCATCCCTACTACAATCTTCTAGATATCGAGCAAATTAATTTCCTTTTGAATTGTTGTTGAAGACCAATAAATTTTACCTAGCTGGTACAACGACTATATATTAGTCTTGACGTATAAATTGTGGTAGAAATGACCTTTAGTTCTTGTAACTCTTATGGTTATTGGTTTTTGTAACTTATATGATTATTAGTGTCTTATAATTTATGTAATCACCAAGTCATGTTCTACCTCATTATGTCTTGTAACTCATGCAACCTCCGAGGCATAATTCCTCTATTCATTTATCTACATTACTATCCACATTATCATATTCAAGATAAGGATAAATGTCTCACCTATAAATAGTGATGTCTCTTCCGTTGTAAAAAAAGATGGAAGAAAAATGTGATGTGTGGATAAATATTGTAGTGGGTAATGAAGTTAGTGCAGTGAAAGAGAGAGTTGAGACAAAGAACAAATTCTAAGTCTTCAATTATATTAACTATATAAAAGAGAGTATTTATATGTTGAAGGAAGATGTTTTTATGTGGAGTTTTGGACACTTCAACTAATCCGAAGTTGTTTGAATCATACAATATTATTGGACTGTTGTATCCTAGAGGGGACAAGTCAAGTGTATTATTGCTGGATCGGTGTAGATCATGCCACAGTAGACTTGAATCTCCTTAAAGAGAGCGAGATATTTGTGCCTCATGATCCGCTTGAATAAATTTTTATTCAATTTTATTATTTTGTTTTTAATAATAATTTATTATATTTGTAGAATATTAAATCATAAAAAGGAGTATTAGTATTATGAAGCTTATTTCATGGTATACAAATTTGAACAATTGATAAATATTTTGGAAGTTGAACATTGACTATATAAACGTAGAGAGGAAAAACATTGAGTAATCAACATAAGATGATGTTATTCAAAGTACAAGTTGAAATATATATCAAATCAAATTGACGTGCAACCACCAGAAAGAAAGAGGAGTGGATCCAATCATACATCTTCTTCCCTTTTTCAAACCCAAACCACACGAGGGTGAGCTACCCTACCTTGCTTTTTTACTAAACTAGCCACCATGTGTTGCAATTAATTTGACTCAATAAGATATTAATTAAATTTTTTTTAAAAGGATTATAATTTAAATATTTACGTCGATATAAATCCTTTCAATAAGAGTAAAATAAAATTTTTAAAATTAATTTATTAAATACTAAACATAAAAATGTGTAATTTCACATAAATTGAAATAAATAGAATATGCACAAATTATCAAATTAGAATTCTATAACTTAAAAGGATAGTTAGACTTCCGAATCTATAGGCTTCATTTTATAATTATAAATCAGGTTTAATCTCCAAATATGTACTTTAATCATGGGTGGTCTCTAACCAAAGCACTCAAGTTGTTAGGTGAGGAAAAGGTCTGAGGGGACCAGACTGGATTTTTGTTCTTTAGCGTCTTCTGCCAGACGAGACTCCAATGTTTTTTACTCAGAATTTTCTTAAGACATCTATCTCTTGAAAAACTAGAATATAACCAAAGGCATCACTGTTGAAAAATCAATTGCATAGGGATAAGAAAATTAATTGCTTGGGAATAGTACTAATTAGGTTTGTGAACAGAAAGAGAGAAGTTGTCAATTTTTTCGTTTTACACAATGAGGCAATACATTAGTGATTGATCAATTAAGAAAAGAAGGTTTAAATTTTTGTCAGGACACACAAAGTTAGATAATCTGTCTGTTGGAGCAGCCAATCAATATACACCGATTCCTACGTTCCCGTTTACTTTGTCACATTTTGTTTTTGAGGTGTCAAATTATATAAATTTTGATTAATATTTTAAGATGTATATTATTATCATATTAATATGAGAAATTTTTATTGAAGTAATCTGATTTAATTTAGCTTTAATAAGTAGCTAAATTAATTCCACGTGACCAGCAAAAATTGTGAAGAGAGATTATATATTTTTTTAAAAAAAGAAAAAAGACATAAAGTGATCATTGAAGTTGTTTTGAATTTTCAAAAAATGTCTTAACTTTGTGGGCAGCCTATTACCCCATAAAAGTATTAAATTATGTGTAAAATACACCATTTTTACTCATTTTCTTTCTATGTCTGTCTTCACGTAGTTGATGCGCGTGAGTGACTTATTTTTGCCTTCAAACATCAATTAAAAAGCGTGCCAAAGTGTTATTTTTTTAGTAGTAATTATATACTTTATCTTTAGATAAAGCTTCTTCTCCAAAATTTGCAGAGAGCTTTTATTGAGATTTAAAAAAAAAATAGGAGTATCTTACTTGAATGAAATCAGCCCCCAATAGATAAGATTTTGATTTGATTTCCAGTTGAAGCTCATTTTCAACTTTTCTTATTGCATTCAAAAGTTCCATGATTGTCTTTTCGAACTACACCATAAAGTTGTGAGAGTTTCTGATTTGATAAGTATTGTACTAAGCTTAACTGGTTCTAAAAGTATTGTATCATCTTCAACTTTATCATAAATATTATTTTTTTATGGTATTCACCGAAGAAAGCAGTCACATGAGATGAATGATCAGAAATTGTTAAGGAGTTAACTACCAGTTAGTTAGGAGTATGTTAGAAAAGAATAACCACCCTTGAACTAGTTAGTCTTAATACATTGTATAAATAGGGTGGACTTGTAATCATTGCAGATATTGAAGAAATAAACACTTATTGTTACTTTGTCACTTTCCTTTCTTCTTCCTTTTTCTTCCTCATTGTTTGATTCATGGCAGTATGAGATAATGGTGATCTTATCATTGTATCAGAGCCATTAATCACAACTGTGAAAGCTCAACTGGTATCAGTCTGAAAATTGACAATGACGTGTCATGCCCCGGGAGGGCACCCTAGATGTAGCTGGCACCAGAGACTATTGCTAGCCCCCAAGCACCTAGTCTCATTGCATTCATTCAATCAATTCATATGCGGAAGATATAACGAGAATAATAGTCTATCAGTGAGCTATCACAATCACTATCATATAAAAGTATAGAAGAAGTATCTCAATAGAAAAGAAAGGGGAAATAATCAACCCCGACATCAACAATCAGTTGTCTATGTCTACAAAGCCTCTATAACTATTAGCTAGGAAGGTACCATGACAAGCCATGGCTACCACAGTCTAATGAAACAAGTCAACATAAATAAAAAGATAAACATGTCCTTCGAAAGCAAGGGAGGACTCACCAAGTCTCTGTCGGAAATCTGGGAACCTTAACGATTAGGCTGCTGAAGTCCTCTGTCTACAGAATCTGCATCATAAAATGATGCAGTGCCAAAGGAGCGTTAGTACATGGAATGTACTGTATGTAAAATGGGCTAAAGTAAACAATATATATAATATTGAATCATCAATCACTCATCCTTAGCTCAGAGTAAAGGACAAGACTCTAGCACCTCACTATCCATCAAGACATCACACGATCATATCAACCTCAGAGTACTATTAACAATGAACCTATCTGGGAGTTTCTATAACGACAACCACCACCTATGAGCCCGGTGATAATATAACCAAGAGATGTCATTGCCACATCCGTCTAGTATCTTGCTGAGTACAGGACGAGTCTATCGAGGATCCCCAAAGAAGTTTGTCAAGCCCGCTGCGGGGCAAAGGAAACGTCCGCTTTCACGGTCCAATCCTCTAGTACACTGGCTACGTAGTTAATGAGTGCGAATGGGACTCACTCTTATCTATTTTGGTGCTAATACTCCTCTAGGACTCAATATGCTCATAAGTCTATCAATGTCAGGCTGATTGTACAACCAACCCCCCCTCCCTCAGGCAGGGACCTCACCTAATCTATTATTCTATCGACTTAAGAAATAAATTCTCCTTCTCAAACTTTATCCCCACCTCATCTGGGCCTCAAGAATATCAACTTCATCTACTTCACTCATTACAATACTCATCTCAAGATTCAGACCCATCCACAAACAGTCAAGGCTCTAAACATCACCCTAAGTTCATTATTGTAGTCTTTAACAAGGAAAATTATATAGGTTGAGCATGAAATCACTCAATAATACATGTAAACAACAATTTAAAGTGCGATGATCATCAATTTACGATAATATATAATAATTAAAGATAAATATCAAGAAATTCCTCAAGAACCTCCACTCTTGACCTATCAACTATCAACTAACAACTTAATCCATACATTGGGGCATATGGAGGAACAATTCCATGTTCTAGGTAGCCTTTAGATACCTGGGATGAAGATTGTTTGAATCTTTAAGGAAACCTTGACTTGGAGTAGAAACCCTCAACCCTCTCTTCTTCTCATCTCTCAGTAAGTGCGTTTACTTTAAGAAAATATGGGCTTTGAACCCTCAATCGCTAATAAACAGACTCCAAAACATGTTTTAAGTATTAAAAATGGGTTAGGAATACACAAAATCCCCTTCCCATAATTAAAAAAAACTTCAAAAATTGGTGTACTAGTCCACGTCGCGCCAAGGGCGTGGACCAGTACATTTTCATTATTTTTCGAAAAGTTTATTTCCTGTCAAAATTTTAAAAAAATAACAAGTGCATCTCTATGCCCCTTCTGCGTCGCTCCAAGGGCGCGGATTACTCACTGTTTTCAATTTTTTTAGAATTTTATTTTTCGACCCGGTTGCTCTTAAATTGGATCGAGACCATTTTCTGACTCGATTTTCCACACTGATCGCAAATCTGGTCTCAAATTTTCCATTGGAGCTTTGAAAAATGTGTTGCATGCATGATACATTTTAGAGGTGTTTCGATAATTTCATAGAGTGTTACATCATCTCCCCTTGGGATCATTCGTCCTCGAATGATGAGTAAAGGGTAGAATAAAAACACGTGAAACCTCAAAACTCACCTCATCCTCACTCGGGGATTCTCGAACTCTCAATTATCCATCACCTATCTATCTCAGTCTTAGACTCGGGAATAACATTAGTACATTAACTCAAGAAAGAATTTTAATAATATTTAGGATAGGGGCATTACTTTCAACATCATCATCATTTGGCACAAATAGATGTGGGTATTTGAGTTTCATCGCTTCCTTAGCTTCCTATGTAGCTTCCTCGACAAATTGGTTCCTACATAGAACTTTGACGGAGGCTATATCTTTGTTGCTCAGCCTACGAACTTGTCGATCAAGGATATGGACTGGAATTTCTTCATAAGATAGACTATCCTTCACTCCCGTACTCTCCACAGGAACTGCTAAGGAAGGATCTCCCGAACACTTTTTTAACATTAACACATGGAACACCGGGTGAACTTCATCTAGCTCGAAAGGTAAGTCTAACTCATAGAAAACCTTCCCAATCCTCCTTACAATTTGGTATGGTATGATATAGCGTGGACTCGACTTCCTTTACTTGCCAAACCTCATGACATCCTTCATGGGTGACACCTTCAAGTACAACCAATCATCCTTCTCAAACTCCAAGTCTCTTCTCCTTACGTCCATGTAAGACTTTTGACGGCTCTGGGCTATCTTCAACCTTTCTCTGATGACCTTCACCTTCTCCATGGACTGGTGGACAAGGTCAGGCCCAATCAATTCAGCTTCACCCACCTTAAACCAGCCAATCGGTGATCTGCATCTCCTCCCGTATAGTGCCTCATAAGGGGCCATCTGGATACTGGCATGGTAGCTATTGTTACACAAACTCAATCAATGGTAGATGGTCATCTCAATTACCTTTGAAGTCGATGACGCATGCTCTCAACATATCCTCCAAGATCTGAATAGTGCGCTCTGCCTGTCCATCTATCTGAGGGTGAAAAGTTATGCTCAAATTCACCTTTGTACCCAAACCCCTCCGGAAAGATCTCCAAAATTGAAAGGTGAATTGAGCTCCTCTGTCTGAGATAATGGACAAAGGAACCCCATGCAACCTCATAATCTCCCGAATATATAGTCGAGCATACTTCTCGGCCATATTAGTTGTCTTAACTACCAAGAAGTGGGCTGATTTCGTAATCCTATCAACAATCACCCATATCGAATCATGCTACTTTTGGAATCTTGGTAAGCCCGTGATGAAATCCATGTTGATCGGCTCCCACTTCCATTTTGGAATTAAGCTAACCCACACGGTTTTTGATGTTCAACCTTAACCTGTTGACGGCACTTAGATACAAATCCCGCTATGTCTTTCTTCATCCCATTCCACCAATATACTTTCCTCAAGTCGTTGTACATCTAAGTAGAACCGGGGTAAATGGAATATCTGGAGATATGAGCTTCGGCCATGATCCTATCTCGAATACCGTCAATATCGGGCACACACAATCTTCCTTGATACCTCAAAACGCCATCTCCCCCTTTGGAGAAAAACATCACCTTCTGCTTGTGAACCGCTTCTTTCAACTGGAAAAAGACAGGGTCTTGGTCTTGCTTCTCCTTCACCTTCGACATTAAGGATGAAGCAAAACCATCCTGAACATTGACCCCGTCTTCGTTGTTCTCCTCAAGTTGCATTTCCAGTTGAGCCAATCTATGCACTTCCTTATCTAGTTCTCTCTTACCTTCCTCCACATGGGCAATGCTACCTATAGACATCCTGCTAAGAGCATCAGCAACAATTTTAGCCTTACCTGGGTGGTAGAGAATGCTCATATCATAATCCTTGAGCAACTCCAGCCATCTCCTCTGCCGCAGGTTGAGCTCTTTTTGGCTGAACACGTATTGCAAGCTCTTGTGGTCAGGAACACGTCCATATGCACTCCATACTAATAGTGATACCAAATCCTAAGTGCGAATACTACCGCTGCCAACTCGAGATCATGAGTCAGATAATTCTTCTCATGGATCTTAAGCTGTCCGGAAGCATAAGCTATCACTTTTCCTCCCTGCATAAGTACACAACCCAATTTGACTAGGGATGCATCACAATATATCTAGAAGTCTTCTGTCCCATCTAGCAAGGTTAACACTAGTGCTGTAGTCAATCTAGTCTTCGACTCCTGAAAACTCTTTTCACATGCCTCAGACCACTGAAATTTGGCCTTCTTCTAAGTTAGCTTAGTCAATGGGGCTGATAGAGAAGATAAGCCTTCAACAAATCTGTGGTAGTAGCCTGGTAAACACAAGAAACTTCTTGTTTCTATCGGAGAAGTCGGTCTAGGGCAGTTTTTAACCGCATCAATCTTCGGAGTATCCACCCGAATACCCTCTCCCGAAATCACATGGCCCAAGAAAGCCACGGACTTAATCCAAAACTCACACTTTGAGAATTTCGCATACAAGTCACGATCTTTGAGTGTTTGCAAAACCACTCTAAGGTGATTAACATGCTTTTCTTCATCCTTAATATATACCATAATATCATTGATAAACACAATCACGAACATATCAAGATATGGTCTGAATATTCTGTTCATCAAGTCCATTAAGGTTGCGGGTGCATTTGTCAACCCGAAAGACATGACCAAGAAGTCAAAGTGGTCATACCGTGTCCTAATGGCTGTCTTTGAGATGTCACTTTCCCTCACCTTCAACTAATGATAACCCGATCGGAGGTCTATCTTGGAGAAACACGTAGCACTCTGAACTTGGTCGAGTAGATCATCTATCCTGGGAAGAGGATATTTGTTCTTTATAGTGACCTTGTTCACCTACCGATAGTTTATACACATTTTGAGAGACCCATCTTTCTTACGCACGAATAGGATAGGAGCACCGCAAGGTGAGACACTAGGCCTAATGAACCCTTTCTCTAGCAAGTATTTCAATTGTTCTTTCAATTCTTTCAACTATGCGGGGGCCATTCTATAAGGTGGGATTGAAATGGGTTTGGTCTCAGGAAGAACATCGATCCCAAAGTCAATCTCCCTTTCAGGAGGGACTCTGGGAAGATCATTAGGGAACACCTCAGGAAACTCATCTACAATAGGGACTAACTCAAGAGTAGTAAGTTCAACATAATCAGACTTAACTCTTACAAGGTGGTAGATACAACCTTTGAAAATCAGCTTTCTAGCTCTAACATAAGAAATAAATTTGCCTTTAGGGGCAACAAAACTCCCTCTCCACTCTAAAACAAGCTCATTAGTAAATAGGAACTTAACAATCTGAGTTCGACAATCAACAGAAGCATAACAAGCATGAAGCCAATCCATGCCCATTATTATATCGAAATCAACCATCTCCAACTCTACCAAGTCATCTAAGGTGTCTCTATGATAAATAGACACTACACAATCCCTATAGACTCTTTAAACTAAGATAGACTCACCAGTAGGAGTAGAAACAACAAAAGGTTCAAGCAAACACTCTGGAAGAACCCCAAACTTACTAGCCACATAAGGGGTCAAAAAAGACAAGGTGGCACCCTGATCAATTAATGCATAGCAATCAAAGGTAAAGAATCGAGCATGCTTGTAAGAACATATGGTGCAGCCTCTTGGTCTTGTTGATTATCCATAACATAAAGGCGGTTCATCCCCCCTCCTGTACCAGCACCAACACCTCTTTGCTGATTGCCCGCTGAAAGGGTTGCGGATGACTGGGGTCTACTGCTTTCTTCACCTCGTCTTCTCTTTGGACATTTATAACTGAGGTGACCAGCCTATCCACATAAATAACAAATATCTCTTCCCACACGAGATTCACCCAGATGAAGCTTAGCATACTTTCCACAAAGTGGCTTTCCTCTCGTGCCTTGGGTCACACTGACCTAAGATTGGGCACCCAGAGCCCTAAAATTCTGATAACCATGAGTTTTTTTATCATACCTGTTTGGATGAACGGGCACACTCGCTATAGATTGTGCAGGATGAGATGATCTCCGTTGAAAGTAGGATTCGTCGCCCTTATTCTGTCTCTATGTGTTAAGCTCAGGTCCTGCTGATTTTGCCTTCCTGTTCATCTACTCTTCTCTATCTTTCTTCTTTTCCTCCTCTATTTTTTGGGCATACACCATAAGTCTGGCTATGTCCATGCACAGAGTCAGTAAGGCTGCCTTACACTCTTTCTACACATGTCTGCCCAGACCAGACACAAACTTCCTCATCCTCGCCCTCATGTCTTTCACCATCTCTAAAACATACTTGGACAGTTTAATGAACTTGAGGCTGTACTCTTTCATGGTCATCCCTCCCTGTTTCAGATTCACTAACTCATCCACCTTCACCTCCCTCAACTCTTGAGGAAAAAAGTTGTCAAGAAAGGCTGTCTCAAACTCTTCCCAGGCTGCAGGCTCCGCACTCTCACCTCTATTCTCCTCACATAGATTGTACCACACACTAGCAATATCCTTCAACTGGTAGGAGGCAAGCTTGACTCCCTCAATCTCATCAGCATGCATCTTCCTCAGAAACTTATACATCTCATCGATGAAATCCTGTGGATCCTCTTCCACCTTTAACCCCATATACACTGGTGGGTTCATCCTCAAAAAGTCTCTGAGTCGGGTCACAGCCGAAGGCTCCTGTGAGCTAGAGCTAGGAGCTTCGAACCCCGACTATTTCCCTGGGGGGACACCAATTGTGTCAGCATGAAGATGACTCCCATAAATTCTGCCTCAGTAGTGGGAGCTGGCTGGGGCTGAGTAGGGGGTACCTGTGGGACCTCAACAGTCCTGGCAGGGCATCCCCGTCTCTTAGCCTCGATCTGAACTGGGGCCTTGGGTTGCGCATTCTTAGCAGCTGGGGCTGGGGCATCTCTCTGTGCGACTGTTCTTTTGTGTGGCATTTTCTGTAAACGTATAACACACGAGTTAAAATGAGATTTCCATAAAGTTAAGTTCTATCGTACGATTCCATATCATAGAAAAAGCGTAACACTTCCTAATGTCCTATAGCTTCCTGCTTATGAAGTGTGGTTCACAACACACCCGTAAACAAGACTCTACTAGACAAAACTTCATAGAATCCCTAGGACAATCGAACTCTGTGCTCTGATACCAAAATTCTCACGCCCCGGGAGGGTACCCTAAACGTAACTAGCACTCGGAGACTATTGCTAGCCCCAAGCGAATCACATAGTCTCATTACATTTGTTCAATCAACTCATAAGCGAAATATATAGAGAGAATAATAGTCTATCAATGAGCTATCACAATCACAATCATATAAAAGTACAGAAGAAGTATCTCAATAGAAAAGAAAGGTGAAATAATCAACCCCGACATCAACAATCAGTTGTCTATGTCTACGAAGCTTCATAACTATCAACTAGGTAGGTACCATGACAGGTCATGGCTACCACAGTCTAATGAAATAAGTCAACATAAATGAAAAGATAAACATATCCTCTGAAAGCAAGGGAGGACTCACCAAATCTCTGTCAAAAATCTGTGAACCTCAACGATTAGGTTGCTGAAGTCCTCTGTCTACAGAATCTGCATCATAAAACGATGCAGCGCCAAAGAGGAATTAATACGTGGAATGTACTGTATGTAAAAAGGGCTCAATTAAATAATATATATAACATTGGATCATCAATCACTCATCCTCAGCTCAGAGTAAAGGACAGGACTCTAGCACTTCACTATCAATCAAGACATCATACAATCACATCAACCTCAGAGTACAATCAACAAAGTACCTATTTGGGAGTTTTTATAAATGACAACCACCACCTATGAGCCCAGTGATGATACAACAAAGATATGTCACTTCCACATCCGTCCATTAGCTTACCGGGGTACAGGATGAGTTTGTCGGGGATCCTAATCTGTCAAGTCCTCTGCGAGGCAAAGGAAAAGTCCCCTTTCACGGTCCAATCCTCTTCTATACTGGCCACGTAGTTAATGAATGTGAATGAGACTCACTCTTACACGTTTCGGTGTTAATACTCCTCCAGAACTCAATATGCTCATAAGTCTATCAATGTCAGGATGGTTGTATAACCAATCCCCCCTCTCAGGCAGGGACCTCACCTCATCTATCATTCTATCAACTCAAGAAATAAATTCTCCTCCTCAAACTCTATCCCTATCTCATCTAGACCTTAAGAATAGCAACTTCATCTACTTCAGCCATTATAATACTCATCTCAAGACTCAGACCACACCAATCAACACATCCACAAACCGTCAAGGCTCTAAACATCACCCTAAGTTCATTATTGTAGTCTTTAACAAGGAAAATTATATAGGTCAAGCATGAAATTAGCCAATAATACATGCAAACAACAATTTAAAGTAAGATGATCATCGTTGTAATGCAATTGTGCAGGGATGGATCATTAGCTCAGTAACTCCAGAATTACATACAGGTATTATATATGCAACAAGTGCAAAAGCAGTGTGGGATGATCTGTGTGAATGCTTTGACAAGGTAAATGCCTCACGAATTTATCAATTACATAAGGAAATAGCAAGTTTTGTGTAAGAAAGTGACAGTATTTTTGTATATTTCTCAAAATTACGCAATTTGTGGGATGAATTTGATAGCATTATACCATCACCATGTGGTTGTTCTAGATCTAAAGAGTTTTGTGCTCATATGCATCGACAAAAGTAGATGCAGTTCTTAATGGGATTGAATGAAACATATGATCAGTCAAGGAGCCAGATTTTGATGACTGAACCTATTCCTACCCTTAATAAGGCATATGTTATGTTAGTTGAAAGGGAAAGCCAACAAACTATGACTAGTTCATCTTCAAATAGTACTAATCTAGTAGAGCTGATAGCAAGGAAATGAGACAATTATCAGTACAATAGAGACCAAAGCCATCAGTATTAGAAGAACAGGAGACATTAGGACCAGCAATGTGATTTCTGCAAACTAAAAGGACATATAAAAGGGATTGTTATCGGCTGAATGGATACCCAACTGACTAGAAATTTAAGAAGAATAATGTGAATACTGCCTATAATGTACATGCTGAGAATACGCAATTAGTATGTCATTTAGGAACAAAGACAAAGGAGTGATGATTGACAAAATAGCAATAGGAGATCTTCCTAAAGCACCATAGATGACAAAAGAGCAACATGGACACATTCTTGAGATGCTTAATTAGGATGCCAAACAACACGATGCAATGGCTACTATGGCAGGAATGGTAGGTACATATCATGCTCCCAAAACTAAAGCAGAAAATACAAAATTGATAGTAGACAGTGGGGCAACTAATCATATGGCTTCTACCTTGTCTGTTCTAATTGACATTAAATTAGTTAGATCACAACTTGATAGAAGAGTACACTTACCAAATAGAGGAATCACTTTAGTGACACACATTGGGAGTTGTAAGATAATTGAGACAAGAAGGTTCCAAAATGTGCTATTTGTTCCAGATTTTCAATATAACCTTTTATCAGTATCAAAGTTGACCAGAGAATTGCATTGTTATGTGTCTTTCTATCCTAGATTTTGCTTATTCTAGGACTTTTTTACTGGGAGACTGAAGGGGATTGGTAAAGATCATGATGGCCTTTATCTCTTGGTTCCATCAAACTATCTGAAGTTGAAGACACACCATGTATAGGTGCTAGAGGATTTGCTGCTCATGATGGCAAAGGTGATATCATGCTATGGCATAAGATACTAGCTCATGCCCCTATGAAGTTAATAAAAGATCTTTCTGGTTATCCATTAGAGGATTGTAAATCTACACTAGAAAGCTGTGATATATGTCCCTTAGCTAGACATATCAGACTCCCTTTTTAGAATAGTGATACTGGATCAGAAAGAGCATTTTGTTTTATTACATTTAGATGTATGGTGCCCATATGGTACTTCAACCTATGATGGGAACAAGTTATTTCTTATGATTGTTAATGATTTCTCAAGGATTATATGGGTTTTTTTGTTGAAGTTCAAGTGTAATGTTTTGATAATTCTCAAACTGTTTTTTAAGATGGTTTAAACTCAATTCAGTTCATCAGTTCAAAGTATCAAAACAAACAATGAGGGAGAATTTGTTAGGGATAAAATGCAAATATTATTCAAGGATTTGGGAATCATTCATTATAGAACATGTGCCTACACTCTACAACAGAATGAAATTGTTGAAAGAAAACATAGACACTTGTTAGAAGTGGCAAGAGCACTTAGATTCCAGGGAGGTACTCCTATAATGTTTTGGGGAACTTGCATACTTACTACTGTCTATATCATTAATAGACTACCATCTCAAACATTAGCAGACAAGTCACCATATGAACTCTTTTTTCAAAAGAAGCCTTCACTTACACACCTAAGACACTAGGATGTCTTTGTTATGCTAGCACTCTACCTAAAGTTGATAAATTTGCACCTAGAGCAATAAGGGCAACTTTTATGGGATATTCTAGTGTGACAAAAGGATGTATCCTATTTGACCTCAATGAACAAACTTTCTTTATTAACAGGGATGTTGTGTTTTATGAGAATTTTTTCCCTTTTAAGGATACTTCCACTACATATAAAACTCCTGATATATATTCCCATCCTGAATTCTTCACTGAGTTAGAATTTCCTTCTGATGATTCTGTTATTCCTATATCCACACATACTCTAACTATTGGTAATGATCCTATACCAATTCATGTCCCATCTATACCTGATAGCTTATCTTTTTCTACTCAAATGTCTTCTCCTCCCAATCCTCATATTCCTGATCAAGTGTCTATTGAACAACCTACTGTCTCAACTCCAGCACCACCCTTAAGAAGATCCAGTAGACTGTCTCAATAACCTGTTTGGATGACAGACTATGTCTCTAAACCTTCTAGCAAATCACATACATATAACATGTCCAATTATGTGTCCTATGACAATTTGGCACCTTCACATAAACATTATCTACAAGCATTCTCAACTGTTAAGGAGCCTTCGTCATATCAGGAAGCCATTGTTGATCCTAGATGGCTTGAAGCCATGAGATCTGAGTTACAAGCACTTCAGGACAACCGTACTTAGGACATGGTTCCTTTGCCTCCAACAAAGGTCCCTATTGGTTGTAGATGGGTGCATAAGGTGAAATTGAAGTTTAATGGAGATATAGAGAGGTTTAAAGCTAGATTAGTAGCTAAAGGTTACACACAAAAGGAGGGATTTAATTTTCATGAGACATTCTAACCAGTAGTCAAAATATCTACTGTGAGAACTATTTTATCTCTGGATGCACAGTATAATTGGCATATCCATCAACTGGATGTCTACAATGCCTTCTTACAAGGTGATTTACATGATGAGGTTTATATGTAGTTGTCTGAAGGATTTCCAAGCCA
Source organism: Solanum medicagineum (assembly GCA_026153255.1). Taxonomy (NCBI): domain Eukaryota; kingdom Viridiplantae; phylum Streptophyta; class Magnoliopsida; order Solanales; family Solanaceae; genus Solanum; species Solanum medicagineum. Next base: position 8,378,142 of record JAPFFP010000046.1, read on the forward strand.
GGGGGAGAATAGACTAGTTTGCAGGCATGTGAAATCCCTTTATGGACTTAAACAAGCTAGTAGACAGTGAAATTTGAAGTTGTGTGAAGCATTGAGACACTCAGGTTTTGTCCAAAGCAAGTTGGATCACTCACTGTTCATCAAGAGGGAAGGAGAAGACATTGTGATAATCTTGATCTATTTGGGTGATATGTTGGTGACAGGAAGTAGCATGAAGCTTATTGAGCATACAAAAGTTATCCTACACGAAGCTTTCAAAATCAAAGATATTGGTGATCTTAAGTTCTCTCCTGGGATGGAATTCAGCAAGTCTAATAGAGGAATCTTGATCAATCAGGGAAAGTATGCACTAGAGATTATGTCACAACTAGGTTTGGAAGATACAAAACCATCATGGACACCACTTGAACCAAATGTTAAACTGACAACACAAGAATTAGATAATTTGATAGGGAAGTCAGATGATGAATTCTTAGAGAGTAAAGAGCAATATCAAAGTCTGATAGAAAAGATATCATATCTAACAATGACTAGGCCAGATATCACCTTTTTTGTCCAGACACTCAGTCAATTCTTACATCAACCAAAGAAGTCACACTGGGAAGCAACAATCAATGTGATGAGTTATATTAAAAGGGAACCTGGACATGGGATACTATTGAATAGCAACAAGACAAACAAGTTGAGTGTTTTTTGTGATGGAGATTGGGCATCATGCCCCAATACCAGGAAGTGAGTCTCAGGTTTTTTGGTCAAGTATGGTGATTCTCTGATATCCTGGAAATCCAAGAAGCAGAGTGTAGTGTCTAGAAGTTCGGCTGAAGCTGAATATAGGAGTATGATAGATGTAATTTCAGAAGTGGTATGGATAATAGCTCTGTTGAAGGAATTAGGAAGTGAGGTTAAAGAGTTAGTGATGATCTACATTGATAGTAAAGCAGCACTATAAATAGTAGTCAATCCAATGTTTTATGAGAGAACAAAATACATAGAGATTGACTGCTATTTCATAAGACAAAAGATACAGGAATGTATGGTGAAAACAATGTATTTAAATACTAAGGATAAATTGGCAGACATGCTGACGAAAGGTTTGCCTAGAGTGTAGCCTGAGTATTTGGTGGGCAAGCTGGGTGTGCTGAATGTTTTTGCACCCACCAGCTTGAGGGAGAGCGAAGAATTAGCAGTCACATAAGATGAATGATTAGAAGTTGTTAAGGAGTTAACTACCAGTTAGTTAGGAGTCTGTTAGTTTGTTAGAAAAGAATAACCACCATTAAATTAGTTAGAGTCTTAATACATTGAATAAATAAGGTGGACTTGTAATCATTTTAGTTGTTGAAGAAATAAACACTCATTATTACTTTGTCACTTTCCTTTCTTCTTCCTTACTATTTGATTCATGGCAGTATGAGATAATGGTGATCTTATCATTCACAAGTTCTTTTAAGCTCTAGATCTCTGAACATGTATCATTTTCACTCAGATAATTCAACCGGTTATTGATGTTCATTTTATTGTGATAATCTAAATTATTGAATCTCAAAATACTTTTCAAATTAATAATATTAATTTATCGATTAAATAGTACCTTTATAAAATAATACTGAGCATGATATTTCATGGTCCCACGCTCGCACTTATGTTAATTTAGTTAGATTTAACTGTATATGATTAGACACAAATATTTTTGTTCTGTAATTCTTACATCTAAAATTCTAGGCATGAGAATAAAGCTAGTACGTAAATGAACCTACCCTTCGCGAGTCATTTCGACTGAAAAATGAATGGATGGGACGTATCTCTGTACATAATAATGCCAAGCTCCATTTGTTCCTTTTATCTTTTATGTTTTACTTTGTTAAAACGAAGAGAGTAGTTCTTTCTACCAAATAAATCATCTCCACCAAAAAAATCTTATCAAAGTAAATATAATTATGGCTGTATTTAAATAAGATATGAAATTAAGGGTAAATCCTAATAATTGTTTGAATGGAGATCGATATTTTCAGAGTTTTCTATAGGTTATTGTGAAAAATATGAGAAGAAAAATATTATTGAGGTGTTATCTACATTATTACATTGAGACCCTATTTATAGATACTATATTAGGCTCCTTTTCCAACTAGGATACTACAATACAAT
>JAPFFP010000046.1:8397853-8417601 GCA_026153255.1 Solanum medicagineum
AGAGAAATTAAATTAAATTATAAATTTATAAAAAGATAAATAATTCACTATAAAAGTAATTTTGATAAATTATTTATTTGTAAAGGTCATATATATATATATATATATATATATATATTCTATTACTAATTAGAACCCAGGATAAGTTAGAATTTTCCTTAGTGACTGCAAGTATTTTCTTAATTCAAATAAGAAAAAAGTAAGTCTGAAGGGCAAAAAGTTCAAACAAGACCTTCACATTTTTAATATAGTATAGATAGATAGATTAATTTAAAATTGATATGCGGAAATGCCTACTTAATTTATGCCACGCAAGGCATGCTTTTTATTTTCCTTGTTTAAGACGTCCGTGGGGTGGAGAATAAGTTTAGTCGTGGATCACATAATGATATTTGAAAAGCGTAAAGATTTTATATACCATGATGGTCCTCTCCAATAATTGGATTCCTTTTCGTTACGATGACAATCTTGGACCAATTGATGTCACCAATTAACTCAAAGGACTTGATTTTTTTTGCAAAAGGATATATTCTCTACTTTACAAAATACAAGTATATTAACAAAAATTCTCCCTCATCTTTTTCACAAGATACCTCTAGAATTTGATGAGAATATTTCAATCCATAGTTAGAGTTAAGTGTAACTTTAATATGATATAGATAATGTAATTTCTTCTATGTTATCATCCAACAAATTATATCTGTCAATGTAGTTACAGTATCCAAGGAAACCCAATGGATATATGCAAATTGATTTAGAATTTGACTTTACACGTAGGAAAAGGTATATGCAAAGCATACTTTACATATATTTATATACAAATTAATACATCCTTGATTTGGTACGATGTTTAAAAACAAAAAGACATTTAAGACATGTGGTCTAAAATCATTCTTACATATGTGTGTGATTGAGAATCATTTCATTAAAAATAAAAAAAAATTAAAAAATAAATTATTTTCAATTAGAATAGCATGATACATTTGTAACCAAAATTTTAAGAAGGAAACCAGAGATGCGATGGAGGGGGAAAATGGCGCAAGATTTTCTGTCAGATGTAAATATAGGTGTCCCTCCTTTTAATTTGGTTTTCAATTATATTTATATTTTTCAATTTTGAATGTGTATAGGTAGATATTTAAATTTGTATAAAATTGAATAAGTATACATGCACGTTTTATATAGCATAATACATGTACGACACCATGTGAGACACAAAATTATCATATAAAACTCCACGTAAGACGAATATATCTATTTACTTAATTTTATATAAGTTTAAATGCTTACTCACCTACACCCAAATTTAAAAAGTATAGATATCAATTGAGCCAAGTTAAAAGGCATGTTTATATATACCTAGATTTTGACCAAAGTTACCGTCTTCAAAAATCTATCAAAAAATAAAATTTCTACTCAATAAGGTAAGTTAAAATATGCATACCTCTTATATTTCTCAAACTCTATTTATAAAATTATATTGAGCATTTTTTTTTTGGTTTTGTTTGTGTGTTTTTTTTTTTTTTTTTTTTGGTTAGAATGGTCAATAGGTTGGAATATAGTCAATCTCAACCAGTTGGATCTGAGCATAATTGACACTACATAAATATGAAACTGATTCTTTCAAAATCATTAAATTATTCTCACTTACGCTCTGATCTCAAGTTAATACTACTACCCTTTTTTTCACCATCTTAATCTTTCTTCAAATTTATTACCCCAGCAAGGATGGAGCTGAAATAAATAAATAATTATTTTTAGGGTTCTTTTGGTGTGAACGATATGTGTAACTTATCTCGGGACTAATAAATAGTACTAGGATAAGTTATCCATTCTATTTGGTGGTATATTAATCCCGGGACAACTTATCCCGAGATAAAAGGGATAAATGACAAGAAAATCCTTTTAAACTCCTTTTATATCTCACTTTGTATATTTATATTATTTTTAATACAATGTATATATTAACATTATAACCTTCCCTCCTTATTTTTATGATACTTCTTTCATATATTTCTATTGAAAAATAACACTATATGATATGATTTTTATTGACTAATTCTTATATTTTTTATATTTTAATTTTTCATAAATCCTTTTTTACTTTAATAAACTTAAAAATGAAAGTTCTATTTTAAAATTAAATAAGACAAAAATTTTATTTTAAATGCATATAGTATTATCAAGGAAATACACACATTATACTAATTAAGCTAAATAAGATAAAAAATTTATTTTAAAAATAAATATTGAATAACTAAAGCTAACAAAAAAATATATAAAAAAAACTAATAGATTGAAAAGTATTTTTGTTAACAAACAATGTACTCTTAAAATTTATGCAACAAACCAAACACTCAACAACAAAACATAATAATCTCGATATAACTTATCCATCATAACTTATAGTCAAACCAAACGATCTCCGGTGTTATAGTTGTACTATTACATTTCACTCTCTCCATGCTGGATACTTGTGGAAAAGAAAACCCTTTTAGCATGGGCCATGGGCAGTTATTGTTGCTATTGATACTTATCAGTAACGCAATCATTAGCTATTTAGCTGAGCAGTGAGCAGTGTGCAGTACTTTTTTCCATGCTTTACACGGTTCATACTTGGGCTATGAGGTAAATTAGAGCTTGTTGTACGCCACATAAAAAATCCAGCGGATTATCCCTTCCATATTCCCCCTATTGCAAAATTCTGCGAGAAGAAAGAAGATTTGATTAATTAATTCAGAAGAAGCAGTAGCTGCATTTGATTTCATGATGATCCGATAAAATTGAAATTGAGAGCATCAAGGGCTAAAAATTAAAAGATGCGGAGCATGGCGAGTTCCGGCTCATCGAAAGGCATTGCTGCCATTGTTGGTGTGGGCCCGAAACTCGGCCGCTCCATCGCCCGTAAGTTCGCCCATGAAGGCTATACTGTTGCTATACTTGCCCGGGACTTAGGTTCGTGTTCACTACCGAATTCATTCTCAACTCATTTATAATTGTAAATTTTGTTGTAAAGCAATATAATAACTGGAGCAGGTAGATTATCGAGATTTGCTGATGAAATAGCTAGAGAGGAGAAAGCGGCAGTGTTCGCAATCCGGATCGATTGTTCAGATTCGCAAAGCATAAGAGAAGCATTCGAGGGAGTTCTATCACTTGGCTTTGTGGAAGTGTTGGTTTACAATGCGCATCAACCAACATCTTCGCAACCAACAAACTTCACAAACATTCAACTTGAACAGTTTCATAAATCTATCGCTGTCTCCTCCGTCGGCGCCTTTCACTGCGCTCAACAGGTCTCTTTTAATCACTTCCAATTCCAATTCAACGATAGATGAGTTTTAATTTTTTTTAGCAATTAAATCTGTTAGGTACTTCCAGGAATGGTGGAACGAGGAAGAGGGACAATTCTGTTCACTGGATGTTCAGCTTCTCTAAATGGTATTGCCGGTTATTCTGAATTATGTACGTACGTGATCATTCTAATTAATTTTCTTTTCATTTTAATTTGTTGCTCTTCAAATTTACAAATTCAATTTTGCCATATGTCAGGCTGTGGAAAGTTTGCAATGAGAGGCTTATCCCAATGTCTGGCAAAGGAGTTTCAACCTCTTGGAGTACACGTGGCGCATGTCGTCATCCACGGAATCGTCGGCACACCCGCCCGGTTAGTCTATCTCAGATTCTATTTGTGTTTTGTTTCTGTTTCTCTATGATGGATTAATTTTCCGTGTTGTAATTCTCTTTCTCTAGTCCAGTTTACCAAGAAGGAAAAGAAATTCCAACCAATCTTTTAGCTTTTTATTTATCAATATAACAATGACAACTCATTCTCTGAGGATATTTTTTTGGAATCTATGTTGGTATTTGGCCTTGAACCAGAATTAAAGACTTGCAAGAAAATCATTCTAGCGTAAACCTAGCTGTATTGGTGGTCAGGTGAAGTGCCGGAGCCATGTGATGATTAGGGTTCATCCCAACCTTCTTTGATGAAAAATTATACTATATTTACACGGTAAAAATAATTTTTTTTGCTTCTTACTATTTTGAACCCATTAAAGAACGCCATCGATCTGGTTGAAAGTTTTCTGATAGTTTGCCTTGGAGAAAATCATTGAGAATAGGCGTGTAGCTTACTCATAATCCAATAAGATGAGAGAAAGAGAGAGAGAAGAGACTTGACAAATATGCTGTTCTACAATTTCATAAAGATTCAAAATGTAAGATAAATAATTTTAATTTATATACTTTGTATATATATACACATATATTATTCCCCCTTCTCAATTTATATGAATTAGTTTGACTTGGCACAAAATTTATTTTTTTAAAAAAAAATATTTTAAAACTTATGATCTAAATATTATTTTACGAAAAATGAATAGATAGTTAAATTGTTATTAAATATAAAAATATATCATTCTTTTTGCAATTGATTAAAAAAAGTAAGTCATATAAATTGAAGCAAGGCGAGTCTAATTTTTTACAAATATGTGGCTGCGCCCGCTGATTCTACCTGACTCAGCAAATAAAAAATATCTGGTTTTAAAGGAAAGGATCTACAGCTTGCTCCAAGCAGCTACATTTTTAGGATCTCTCAGTTGATTTGCTTGTATTGAACTTTGTAGCAAGAAAACATTCATTAAAAGTGCTTTAATGCATGATTTATGTTTATTTAACCAAACTTCTAAAATTTATAGTTTTAGTAGGCTTGTAGTATTTCATTTCTTAATACTCTAGCTAGAAAATTTGTTTTCTTTTGTTATAAAAGTAAAATAAAAATTTCAGTCAAAATAAAAGTTTTATTTCTCTTTTTGCTTTTTGATTTTATGTTTATTACTTTGTTAGACTATAGGGAGAAGCTTTAAAGTATTTCACCATGCATTTTTATAGTATAATTTAGTGATTTTTGACTTTATTTTGAAAGGTATTTTTGTTGTAAGTGTTTTCAAAAGAAATGTTTCTCGAAAAGCCATTTGTTTTAACCAATAAATTTGAACACACTTTTAATTTGAGCAATAACTAAGTTTTTTTTAAAGTGTTTCGAGGTGAATCTTTTTCGAAAAGTACATTAACTTTTGAGAAAAATAATTAGCACTTTTTGGATTAAAAAAAAAAGAAAGTATTTTAGCCTCCGTAATGCTATTTAATTGCTTGTATTACGTTAAAGATGAATGATCATTTATATTCCTAGAATACATATAACTTGAAATTTTATGAAGTGTGCAATGCAGTGGAGCAATAGCGTCCAGTTCGCAAGAGAGGTTGTTGGTTGGGGAACAAGAGCAACAACAAAGCGGCGTATGGGCCGGTTTGATGGACCCAGATGGGCTAGCCCAGACCTACTGGCATTTGCACATCCAAGATCCATCCGCTTGGACCCAAGAGATTGATCTCCACCCTTCCAACCAAAGTTACATCTACACCACATGAACAACTTACAATAATACATATATTTCTTTCACAACAAACGCATTTTTCATTATTACAGTGTGATTGATTGATTTATGATATTCACTTTGGTATGGCATTGTAATAAAAATTATTGGATTTAACTTGTATACATTAATATTTAAAAATGGTTTTTTTTTTTTTTTGGCTTGTTATCATTATAATTTTATTTATATATTTTCATTTAATTAGTTCGGTTTGTTATGATTATTTCTTTTTAGGTAAGTCGCATGACATTAGAAAAATTCATAGCGTCAGTAATATATAAGAGTTAAATAAGTGAGAATTTGAAGAAATGTGATTGATGTATTTAGGCTATCAATGAAAGTAAAGGAGGTCTCGTTTAAGATATTTTATGGACACTTTTCTTACGTGTATAACAGGACAAGTCAACGTTATTCTTTCTAAAGGTTAGTACATTGCTCCTATATAATTTGTGGTATATGTATTGAATAAGATTTAATTTCTTGAACGAGTTTAATCTAATAAGAGAAAAGTTTGACATTTGATCGGTTGATTGAAAATAATAATATCTGTCAGTCAAGTCAAATGTATAAAAGATATTATTTATGTATATTATAGGAGTACTAAATTTAAAAAGCTTATATTTAATGATTATCTATTTGAACAGAAAAGTACTCTCTTCGTCCCATATAATATAGGCACTTTTCATTTTACACGATTATTAAGAAATTATTAATATACTAATAAATTTTATTATTTTACTTTTTATTTATATCAGTGTATATTAATTTAAGTTAGAAAAAAGTTATTAATATACTAATTATTGGAGTAAAAGTGAAAAAAATAATTAATTTTATTTTAATTCAATAAATATTCGTATAATATGGAAGAAATATTTATAGCAAGTAGGTAGTATTTATGTCAAGTTGTGTAAGTGGAAAAGGCATACATATGATTGGGGGACCAAATGTTGCATGGTTAGAAGAGAAATTCGTGTTGTAATAGAGAACACACAAAGGCACATGTTCAATCATGTTAACTCAGAAAATGGACCAAGAAATAGCCGTCACTTTTAGTGATTCCACGACGTTGTTTTTGTCACCTTACCACTTATAGATATACTATACTATGATTAGACAGATTCACATCTGTTTTCCTACCAAGTTGTTCAGACTGCTTCGATTGGTAAACATTACTGTCTGCAATAATTATGAATTTTGCTGATACTTTTCTATTATGTTAGCATTAATTAATTTGTACAGTAATTGTTGAATTATACGTTGTTGATTATTGTCTACGTCGTTTAAAGAAAAAAAACTGGAGCTACAATTAGAACCGGACCTGAATCTAGGATTTATATATTCATTATTGTTCTTTATAAGCATATTTAGCATGATATCTATTTGCTAAATGCTACTCCCATCATCCTAAATTAATTGAATTGTTGAAGCTTTTTTCGATATTCAAAATAATTGAATTGTTCAATATTCAAAATGAATGTTTGAACTTTTTCATATTTACCGTTTCATTTGTTGAAGTTTTATGTTTTCTAGGATATAAATTACACTACATATTTATGAGGGCAATAATGAAAAGTATGGTTTAAATTTTGTTTTTAAATGTTTTCTTAATATGTGTGCATTACCACACAATTTTGATTAAGCAAAATCGATCTACATAGTGACCAATTTAACTGTACCGTTTTTCGTATGAACAATCCATCCATTCATTCAGAAACCTATATTTATTTTTGGGCGCACTGGATTGGTGTTTGTTACAGACTTTCTAAGATAAAGGTCTTGTGTGAATACTATACTTGCATTCACATTAATCTGCCTTAAGACAAAATCCAGTAGCTGAGGACATATTAATTAGCGTTGTATAAAATTATTAATGAACTATTATATTTGTTTAAACGCGTGAAAAACATATTATTTCGACAATACAAGCTCGAATGATAAACACCCACCACTTGAGACTTGAGTCACCAAGGTAACATAGGAAGGATGGTGATTTCAATGCCACAACTTCTCCAGTTTGGTTGAGAAGCAAGCAAGCAGTAGAATTTTTTCAACTATAAATGGTCTGTTTACAATCATACAATACAATGGAAGTGGTCAGGGCTATCTAATAGGTTACAACATTTTGTGCAAGTGTCCAGTTAATCAGCTGAGATACTCTCACTTGAACCAAACAAAAACTAACTATTCATTTACACAAGAAAAGAAAAAACTATATGCCATGGTGCCAACGCTAAGATAAAAACCATCCCAAATGAACCACATACTGGTCCAGAAAGCGACTGCAACACATATCACTACGAACTGGTATAGGAAGCTCCAGAGTGGGGGACCGAAGTTGATCTTAACCAACTCATGTGCTGCTCATTTAATTGCCAAAAACACATCACCAATGATATAAAAATGCGCACACTGAAGGACTCATTGAAACTTGCGTGGATAAAGCAGCTGGAATCATTGGATTTTTGTGATTGAACGGCTTGACACGCCATGCAACAACTTTACAAAACCAAGAAAACTAAGCTTTCCATCACTGTGTCTGATCCAGTCAAGAAGAACAGCGTGAACAGGAACAGATGGACCAAGGCCAAGTTCCTGCACCAGCAATTCCAAAATGTCCAGTCAGGTTCTCTTCCTAATTACGTACATCCTTCCAGACCTCAAAGAAATAATGCTCAATCCCTCATCCAATAAAGAGTAAGAAATGGAAAAAGGAGAAAATAGACGAGGACCGAGAGATCAGTCCTAAAATTAGAAAATAAAAAGCATGATAATTCAAAATTACCGAAGCTAATTCTTCTATGACGATTGCTCTGTTGCCATCTTTCTCGAAAATTTCATATGCACAACGCGCATGTTGTTCCCATTGGTCAAGAGCCTCAAGCTGATATACACTTAAAGTAGCAGCACAGAATTCCTCAAAATCCATCCTTCTGTATTGCAGTGCATTAAGCTGCCATGACAAGGGAAAAGAAAACTTAACATCACAAGTTAGAGCTTAACAAATTCAATTAGATGACTAAAAATGTGATGGATTTAAAGCTTACAGAAGCAACAAAGTCATGAATGCGTGCTTCCTTCATGGCATCTGTTGCATATTTCACCAGGGCCTGGAAGGATCATACGATTATAAAGGTTAGGAACATTGGCAAAAGCATAGAATGATTACCTATTAAATTTGGAAGAAGACAAACCGCTTTAATGTTATCCAAATTTATAGTGCCATTTTTGTTTGGTTCCAGCAGTGCAAACTGCTGCTTCAAATGGACCAGCTCATCTACGGTCAAAGTCTTTGATAAAGCCTGCAAAAACTCCAATGACAGAAAATTAGAGCCACAAGAAAATCAAATTTAAAAGTAAATAGAAAGCAAACACTGGAGATAATAATAGTTGTTAATACTCCACTGATAGAATTGCATCGTAAAAGATTAAAAGAGAAACAAAGGAGCCTTCTCAATTGCTATCATACACCCACCAGTAGAGCAGCTTTCCGAAGAGCAGATGAACGCATGTAAGTCTTCATGAGTTTGAATATCAGTATATCCAAAGGCACTTCTATATTGTGACTATTCTTTATCCAAGGATGACCTGAGACAATAAGTCTTCAAGAAGTTTCAGAAAAATAAATAACAGAATTGTCCTTCTCTAAGTTGACAAAATAAACTCACCCAAGGCCTGAGCTGCTGTCATTCTTTTCCGTGGATCCTTATTCAGGAGACGTTTCACAAAGTCTTTTGCTTCATTAGATAATGTAGGCCAAGGCTGTTCTTCGAAACCTGGATCAGCTTTGAGAACAGCCCTAAATATCCCAGACTCAGTTCGAGCCCAAAAGGGACGGCTGCCACACAGCAAGATATATGAAATAACACCTATACTCCACACATCAGCCTCTGTACTATAAGATCTGTGTAGAACTTCTGGCGCTACATAATATGCACTACCAACAATATCATTAAGCCTTTCATCTGCAAAAGAATATGTTTACAAGTTAATTACAAGTTGACTCAATAATATGAATAACCAGTTCCTTTCCTTTTCCTTTTTCTTTATCTATATTATATTTCTCCAAGGAGGGGTTCCCAAAGGCACAAAGTATTAGTAGCACATATGGACGAACCTGGCTTCACAAAATCAGATAATCCAAAGTCTATGGCTTTTAGTTGTGCATTTTCATCCTTGGACATGAACAAGAAATTCTGGTCCATTATAAAGTACAGTTAGAGCTGAAAGAGTTATAGGAAGGAGGAAAACAAAGCACATAGAAAATCTTTTCTAACAAATTATAGTTTCATTCCATGCAAGAAGAATAGCTGATTTTGAACATCTTCATTCCCATTAGCTCATACCACATCCTAAATTTCTACAACAACAACATACCTTGTGGAATCCCACAAGTGGGGTCTGGGGAGGGTAGAATGTACGCAGACCTTACCACTACCTCATAGAGGTAGAGAGGTTGTTTCCTGTTTCTTGAGAAATAAATGTAACCATTTGAAACTGATTGACATCACATCCAAATTCATTAAAGTGATGGCCTTCCTTTTCCTTTCCCTTTTTTAATCTTGGGGTAGGGGAGGGTTAGGGAGAGAGGGAGATGATTTACTATATAAACTGATGTATGTTTTTTCTAAGCAAGTATTTTGAGCCTGTTAACTTTCACACCTCTGGTTTAAGATCCCGGTGCACCACACCTTGAAGATGACAAAATGCAACAACTTTCAATATTTGCACCAATACAGTCCTTGCATCATCTTCGGTGTATTTTCCACCCCTGAAGCACAGAAGGATGCTACTTAATATACTATCAACATGTATATTCTTGATCTCATCAAAAAAATTTCCCAACAGTCAAAACTGACAAGGTTGAAAATAAATGAATTATTTATTCAAAATAAAACCAGGAACTACCTTGAAAGTATCCTATCCAAAAGCTCGCCTCCTTCACATAGCCTGAAATTTGACAAGATTAATCAGTTCTATTGCAATAGAGAATGGGAACATGAAAATTAGCAAGTCAAACAACATTCTTTTAATAGCAACGGCAGAAAGAATGTGATAAGCTAACTCCTATATTCTGAATCTAAAAAATAAAAAAGGAATTGTCATGTGATGCCACTTGGCCCAGATTGATAATCCATGCAAAATATACTTTAGGCTAAAATTAAGGTTCTGTATGCCATCAGCAGATACAAATGCAATAGGAGTTGAGTGACTAAAGCTTACTCCATCACTATGTAGACATTTTCGTGATCTTCATATGCATCATAAAATTTTACTAGATTGTCATGTCCCGTTAGAGCTCTTAATATCTTCACCTCTCTTCGCACGTCCTCAATGGCTATCGATGTGGCCATCTGGAAAGAAAAGTAAAGATGAGTATCAGATAACTCAGATGAATCCTGAGAAGAAATATAACCCAAGGTCCAAGGATGCCCCGACATAGTCAGCGGCCCAGTAAAATACCAGAAATACGAGAAAGCAACTTAACCAACAAAAATTTTGTTTCTTCTTTCCTCTTTTTTTTTTTTTTTTTGAGAGAAGTACCGGCCAACGCAGTTATTTTCCACCAAACTGCGGACAGAAACATGCATGCCAAATATTTTGATAAATGCATCTTTAAATAAAGAAGACAAATGACTCAAACTACAGGAACATTAAAAAGGTCCATCAAACATAATGTGTCGCACATAATGACAGCTGACGCTGATGATATAGATTGAGTAATCATAAGCATTAATATTTTTTCTATAACCATAGTGTCTGGGTCACCTTGTGCACACCTCAATTACCTCCACGGGTACTTGCTATCTCCCACTCTCACTAGCACCATTATTGGATAATTTTGTCCACCAAAGCTTGGATAATCAGACAAAAGAGAGAAATAACCCAATGTTTTTGACTCCAGAAGGATTTGAACTTAAAACGTTTTCCCAATATGAACCTCTAAACTCTGGGATATGAACGGGTTTTGAAGGGATTGGTTAGAGCTGGTGGCTTTACTACCTGATGATGACCTCTTCCACACCTCTGGTGCAACAGGAAGGCAAATATAACAAATTAGCTTCTTCTCACCATTTTACTTTTCGGAGTTCGGAAACTTATGGTGATTTGAATTTACTTATGCCCACTTTCTACCCCATCTCTTTTACTTGGCTTAGCTGCCCAAACTTCTTGAATTCCCCCACACATGGGGTAAAAGTTTTATTTGCTCACAGTTTTATTAACTGGGATCCCCCAGTTAATGCTCCTTTTAGTGCATCAAACGGAGAATTGAACAATAACATTTATTAGTCACAGAACTCTAGTGATCTGCAAACGATAAGTGTGTTTCTTATGAAAATCAATTCGATCCGTAACATCAATTAGAAACACCAAAGATCATGCTGATATTTTACAACCTGCAAGTGACTTCCTCCTTCTCTCGCTTTATTAGCTCTGAACTTACATAATCAGCCAACCCTCGAACAGTTCACCATGGATCCAATTTATAAGGTTTACAAGTTATACCTAGGTTACATTTACTGGATTTCAGCATTCATCTAAACTCAAAAAGATTTAAATTTTTTATGTAGAGAAACAAAAACAAGAGACATAAATAATACTCCCTCTATTTCAATTCATATGCTTCTCTTCCTATTTTGGGACACTCCAAGAGACCACTCCATTTTCAGACTTCCAAAAATTCAAATTAATTGAACTGTTAAAATTTTGAAGTCTAACAGATGCTTTTTTCACTACTGAGCAGATCTGACCATTGTAAACCAAGAAGCAGTAAGTTGAAGTGAATTCAATTAACTCAAAGATCAAATTTTAAAAAATTCCAAACCTTTGCTTTGGGTATGACCTTTACTGCAACATCTTGTCCCTTAAGCTCACCTTTCTTGAACTTAGCTTTACAAGTATACCCAAAATGCCCTCTCCCAATTTCTTCTCCAAGTTCATACTTGTTTCCAAAATTCTTCGAAAACCCAAAACTCTTGTCAAGACCCCCAGCCCCCTCGGATTCATTACCTTCCGGAATTGCATTGGGTTTCACAGAACCTTGCCTCCGAGCAAGCAAAGCTCGGATATGTTTTGCCGGAGATGGAGGAGGGAACGGACGCTTAAAAAACCTCCGGGGAGTAGAACTCGCCGCCGGAGACTTGTTTGAAAAAAAATAATGCCCCGGACTTGGACTGTAGAAGGGAAAAAAGGGCGACTTTTTACCCACTTCAGCTTCCTCCTTGCTCTTATTCTTGCCGTCGTTATCGTCTTTAGCCGGAATAGAAGTTCCATGAGGAGCATAAAGATCATTGTTGGAGTAATTGGGTTCAGGGGAGGGTTTTGACGCGCAACCACCCATTAAATTAGTTGAAGAATTAGTAGCTCGTGGAAACTTTGCATGAGAAGTTTGCAGTTACGTTTAAATTATACGCATTTGTTGTTTTCTTGTTTTCTGTCATCAATGGAGTTGGAGGAGAGGAGAGATCTGCAGATGGTGTAATAAAAAGGCAAAGAGTAGACGTTAGCTTTTGGAGAAATTAAATTAAGGCTGAACTGAATATTGTTTGCTTTGTTTTTTGTTTTCATGATAAAAGAGAGAGATGATAAAACAGAGAACCAAAAGATGGGACCAAATTAAATGGTGTGATGTGTTTCTCTATTTATACCGCCAAGACTTCATTGTCTGATAATTCTAATTCCGAATTCATAAATTAATTTGCCTATTTTATATATTTTTCTTTTAAAATTTAGAGAGAAATAATAAAACAGAGAACCAAAAGATGGGACCAAATTAAATGGTGTGATGTGTTTCTGTATTTATACCGCCTAGACTTCGTTGTCTGATAATCCTAGTTCCGAATTCATAAATTAACTCGCCTATTTCACACACTTTTTTTAAAATTTAGAGAGAAATGATAAAACAGAGAACCAAAAGATGGGACCAAATTAAATGATGTGATGTGTTTCTGTATTTATACCGCCTAGACTTCGTTGTCTGATAATCTCAGTTTCGAATTCATAAATTAACTCGCCTATTTCACACACTTTTCTTTTAAAATTTAGAGAGAAATGATAAAAAATATCTTTTAGTTATTACTTTCATTCATAAATTATTAATAGATTTAAAAATACTTTTCAATTTGGTAAACGAAGCTTAAATACTGTTGAAAGTAGTGGGATTAGTTGATTAAATTGATAGCTGCAGTTAGTGGTTAGCTAAGGGTTCAGTTAGAGATTAATTAAGTTGTTAAGGGTAGTTATTAATGTAGTAGTATAAAAGGGTCAATGTACAGTAGACTCCATTTCACTTTTTGATATTTTTCTTTCTTCGAAATAAATGATAGGGGTTTCCCCCAACTGTTCTCTCTCTCAATTGATCTGCTTAGAGTTTGGATCTCTCCATGAGATCTTGAATAGGTGTTCTAATCTGTGTACATTGTATGCTGCTGCTGGTTGTGTGTGGTTCTTAACATGGTATCAGAACAGGGCCCGTCTCACCTAATGTTAGGCCCCCGAAAAAAAATTGCCCACGCACCTGGGCGTAAGGGGGAGTGTTGAGACGAAAAGTCCCACATTGGTGGTTAATGAGGTGGGTGGACTCCTTATAAGGCTTAGGCAATCCTCCTCCCTTGGAGCTAGCTTTTGGGGTGTGAATTAGGCCAAAGACCTAATTTCACCCACAGATCCCAGGTTATTTTTCGGACTGACGATCTAGGGTTTCAAGTTCGACGAGCATGAAGGACGCTGGACAGAGCACAGTTGAAGAAGCCGGCAGAGCCGCAAGGATGAACACAGTTATAGACACAAATCACTCGTTGTATTTGCAAGCATGCGACACACCAGGTAGTTCGCTCATCTCATTTCAATTGACTGGGCCGGAAAACTACGCCTTATGGAGCAGATCCATGAGGATTGGATTGCTAGGGAAGAGTAAGATGGGGTTTGTTGATGGCAGACACGCAAAGGAGAAGTTCGACGAATCGTTACATGATCTATGGGACTGTATGGAACGATTTGAAAGAGAGATTTGACAAGAAGAATGGTTCTAAGGTTTTTCAGCTACACAAGGAAATTGCGACATTGACTCAAGGGACATCGACCATATCAAGCTATTTCACCAAGTTGAAGGATTTATGGGTGGAGTTTGATTCATTAGTGTCGTGTCCTGGCTGTGAATGTGAAGGATCCAAAAGGTATGTCGAGCATCACCAATATCAGAGGCTACTGCAGTTCCTAAAAGGGTTGAATAAGGATCCAGAAGGTATGTCGAGCATCACCAATATCAGAGGCTACTGCAGTTCCTAACAGGGTTGAATGAAACATACACTCAGGCTAGAAGTCAGATATTAATGACGACACCAATTCCTAATATCAACAAGGCCTATGCAATGTGAGGTAACTGCTACAGCTCTATACAGCAACAAAACAGGAATGAGTCAGTACAATAGTGGAAGCTCTGGGCAGTCAACTAGAGGAGTTCAAGCTGGTTATGATAAAGGGCATTACAAAGGGAAAAGTAGTTTTTTGTTCTGTGACCATTGCAAATGGAAAGGTCATACAAGAGACACTTGTTACAAGTTGCATGGATACCCACAGAAGAAGAAGAGTGCATATCCATCTCAATACACAGCAAACGCAGTGACAAATTCAGCACAGACAGAGACATCTCAACCTATACACAATCCAGGTCAAGGAGGTGGAATGATGTTCATACAGGAACAATATGATCAAATCCTAAAGCTGCTTCACAAAGAGATACCACCTGATACAGAGAAAGCAGGTATACATCATGTTTTCTTAGCTACTAATAATGTGGCCCTAAAGAGATGGATAATAGACTCAGGAGCATCAAATCATATGGTTTATAGTAAGGAGATGTTGGATGGAGTTAGTCAGATTGATAGAACAAACATTAAGAGAGTACATTTATCGGATGGTAGTACACTTGATGTAGCATGTGTTGGGAGGTGCAAACTGCAAAATGGGGATACTATCAATGATGTGTTGTGCATCCCTAAATTTAGGCATAATTTGCTGTCAGTGTCCAGGCTAACAAAAGACTTAAAGTGTGCTGTTTCCTTTTTCCCTGACTTTTGTATCATGCAGGATCTGTTCAGTGGAACAGTGAAGGGGATTGGTAAAGAGGCAAATGGGTTGTATGATATAGAGCTCCCAATAAAGAAGGAAGAAAGTTTGAAGAAAATAAGTGTTCACTCAGTAAGCAATAGCAGTGTGGTTGTAGATGCAGATATTGAAACTTGGCATAGAAGGCTTGCACATGCTCCTATCAAGGTGCTGCAGTAGATTCAGACACTGAAGAGCAAGGGAAACCTTAATGCTGTTCAAGATTGTGCTATATGTCCACTGGCTAGACAAACAAGATTACCATTTCCAAACAGTCCAAGTAGAAGTAATAACATTTTGTCTGTTATACATGGAGATGTCTGGGGACCATACAGAGTAGCAAGTCATGATGGTTACAAGTTTTTTCTTACCTTAGTACATGATTGTAGTAGAATGACTTGGGTCTATATGTTGAGGCTGAAGAGTGATGTTATTGTGGTACTTAGACAATTTTTTACATTGCTAAAGACTCAATTTGGTGTGCAAGTGAAGACATTTAGAAGTGATAATAAAACTGAATTTTTCAATTCCCACTGCTCCAGTTTATTTTCCTCTCTTGGTGTTATTCATCAAAGCACTTGTGTTCACACACCTCAACAAAATGGGCTGGTAGAGAGAAAGCATAGACACATACTAGAAGTTGCTAGAGCCATTCGACTGCAGGGTTTCTTACCAATTAAATTCTGGAGTGAATGTGTATTAAATACTGTCTATATTATCAATAGATTGCCACTGCAGGTGTTGTCTGGGAAGTCTCAATTTGAGATACTTCATGGTAGATCACCATCCCTGCTTCACATAAGAACAATTGGCTGCCTATGTTTTGCAACTACATTGCACAATGGAGACAAGTTCTCTCCAAAATCAGTTGCTGCTGTGTTGATAGGTTACTCTTCCACACAAAAGGGATACAAGCTGTTCAATATGCTCACCAACACCTTCTTCATCAGCAGGGATGTAGTGTTTAAAGAACACATCTTTCCCTTTCAGTTACTCAAAGAAAAAGGCTGCAGATATTTCCAAATGGTGTCATCACAACACTTACCACAGAACC
Organism: Solanum medicagineum; assembly: GCA_026153255.1. Taxonomy (NCBI): domain Eukaryota; kingdom Viridiplantae; phylum Streptophyta; class Magnoliopsida; order Solanales; family Solanaceae; genus Solanum; species Solanum medicagineum. The sequence continues at coordinate 8,414,450 of JAPFFP010000046.1, forward strand.
CTCACCCACTTCCACACTTACAACTCCATCACCTCAGCCTGAACAGTCATCCCCTACTGAAATGCCTGCCACAAATCCATCATTATCTCCACCTGTATCACCTTCCACCACTACCCCTAGAAGATCCAATAGAACTAGAAGACCACCCACCTGGCTGCAAGACTGTCCATAACCAACCAAGTGTCTCCACTTATCTCTATCCTATGTAGTCACATATCTCACACACCAAACTTAGCCCTCCTTATCAAGCCTACCTGTCTAAACTTACTCCCATTAGAGAACCCCAATCATATACAGAGGCCATTACAGACCCACAGTGGGTTGCTGCCATCAATGCAGAACTGACTGCATTACAGGACAACCATACCTGGTCCATGGTCAATCTTGCTCCTAACAAGGCTTCTATTGGCTGCAAATGGGTGTTCAAAGTGAAGTACAAGGCTGATGGAACTGTGGAGAGATACAAAGCAAGACTAGTTGCCAAAGGATATAACCAAAAGGAGGGTCTAGACTACCAAGAGACCTTTCTCCTGTGGTTAAGATGGTCACTGTTAGACTGGTATTGGCTATTGCTGCTGCACATCACTGGTGTCTCCATCAGATGGACATTTACAATGCATTCCTCAATGGTGATTTAGTAGAAGAAGTCTACATGCTGCCACCTCCAGGCCTTGGCAGTCAAGGGGAGAGCAAGCAAGTGTGTAGACTGGGCAAGTCCCTATATGGACTAAAACAGGCTTCAAGACAATGGAATTTGAAGCTTGTTGAGGTTCTAACTAGCTCAGGATTCACACAGAGCCTGTTTGATTACTCCTTGTTCACCAGAAAAAGGGGAGATGGTATAGTGATTGTTTTGATATATGTTGATGACATGCTTATTACAGGGAATGATCATGCATTGATTCAAGAGGCTAAGGGAGCACTACAAAAGAAGTTCAGGATCAAAGACTTGGGGGAAATGAAGTACTTCCTTGGGATTGCGATAGTAAGATCAAAGGAAGGAATTCTCATGAACCAGAGAAAGTATGCACTAGAGTTGATACATAAGCTGGGATTGTCAGGTTCTAAGCCAGCAGGAACCCCTATAGAATGCAACAACAAATTTACAACAGTGGAGTATGATGAACATGTAGATGGAATGAGAGAGGACACTGAACTGGAGGATGCAGGCCCATATCAGAGGTTGATTGGCAAGCTGCTTTATTTAACCATGACCAGACCAGATATTAGCTATGCAGTACATGTACTTATCCAATTCATGCAAAGACCCAAGAAATCTCACATGGAGGCAACTTACAGAGTGGTGAGGTATGTGAAAAATGAGCTAGGGCTGGGATCTTGTTAAGTTCAGAGAAGGCAACATAGTTAAAGGCCTTCTGTGATGCAGATTGGGCAGGTTGCCCCAACTTAAGGAAGTCTACAACTGGATATGTGGTAAAACTGGGAAATTCTCTGATTTCATGTAAGTCTAAGAAGCAGAGCACAGTATCCAGAAGTTCAGCAGAAGCTGAGTACAGAGCCATGGCAGCAACTGTATCAGAAGTCATCTGGCTGATTGGAATATGCAGGGAATTACAGATTGAAGTTCAGACCCCTGTTGAGCTGTTTAGTGATAGCAAGGCCGCAATTCAAATTGCAACAAATCCTATTTTTCATGAGAGGACCAAGCACATTGAAATAGATATGCACTTCATCAGAGAAAGGATACAAGATGAAACAATTAAAACACTTTATGTGGCATCAAAGGATCAGCAGGCAGACCTATTCACCAAGAGTCTGCATGGAATACAGTATAAGCACCTCTTATGCAAGCTAGGGGTGTTAAACATTTTTACACCACCTAGCTTGAGGGGGGGGTGTTGAAAGTAGTGCGATTAGTTGATTAAATTGATAGCTGCAGTTAGTGGTTAGCTAAGGGTTCAGTTAGAGATTAATTAAGTTGTTAAGGGTAGTTATTAATGTAGTAGTATAAAAGGGTCAACGTACAGTAGACTCCATTTCACTTTTTGATATTTTTCTTTCTTAGAAATAAACGATAGGGGTTTCCCCCAACTGTTCTCTCTCTCAATTGATCTGCTTTGAGTTTTGATCTCTCCATGAGATCTTGAATAGCTGTTCTAATCTGTGTACATTGTATGCTGCTGCTGGTTGTGTGTGGTTCTTAACAAATACTCACTCGAATTCACACAAATTATTAGTTTCATCGCTAAACTCTTGATAGATTTAAAAACACCTCTCAACTTCATGTTTCTTTAACTTATTAAATTTTGATTTGAATGTATAACTTGCCATATTCTTACAATTCTAAGATCTTCTTACGAGATTGTCATCCGACCATGAAATTTTTAATGTTGCCGGAAGTCAAGATAAAAAATAATCATAAACAAAATAGGAAAAGAAAGAGAATCAAACAATTAAAAATGAGAATGAAAAAAATAAATAAATCTTGCTTTGAGGTCATCATTAATGTAGGAAAGATTAAATGAGAGAAGAAGAGTATTCTAGTAGTTGATAATTAAAAATTGAAGGAATTTTTTTAAGGCAAAATTAAGATTAATGTGATTTTTTAACCTTTCATATGCTTTAAATAAATTGTAGTATGAGAGGGGTGTATCTAAGCTTAGTTTGCTAGGTTGGGTGATTTTTTTAAGTCTGTCAATAGTTCAGGGACGAAATTAATAATTCGTATCAAGTTCAAAGGTGTATTTAAGCTTATCGTCAAGTTGAGGGATGTTTTTAACCCTATCAATAGTTTATAAACGAAACAAATAATTCTTGCCAAATTCAAAATATTTTTAGTACTTTTCTCTTTAATTTTAAGTTAAATAATATCATGTTTAAATCAGATGAGGTAAGTTTTAATATGGAATTCTTTTTTGATACATTATGTTTTACTTACGTTTCTTAGTGATCTTATACGGGACATAATCGAGTTACTTGGTCAGTAAATTCTAAATATCCAATGCTTAAGATCAAAGACCAAGTGTAATACATGTCCTGATTCAAACTAATGCAACAATAATAATACTAAATATTACTCCCTCCTGATGAATTTTTTAGACTTCTTTTAAGCTTCAAAATATTTGAATTGTTCAAAGTTGAAGGTAAATGTTTTAAACTTTTTCATATTTGACCTTTCATTTATTGAACTT
>JAPFFP010000046.1:8434504-8451679 GCA_026153255.1 Solanum medicagineum
ATCATTTAGAAGCAATTTCAAGACAATTCCAAGCTTAAGAATACACAAAAACTCAACGAGCGCTAAAACGCTCACAATTTACCCAAAACACATCTTATGCCCAAATTAACATACAACTTGTGATTCACCTCTCTTTTACGATTTACTTGCCAAATACAACTTCCCCGACATTCCCAAGACTTTAACTAATCTATTCACGATCATAAATGCATTTCACAAAGAATCCCAACTTAAAACGTCAAACTTCACATGCGAATTTCTATTCGTTTTTCCACCAATCCAAAGTTCTTACATATTGTTGGTGTAATTACTTCATGTAATTAACATATGTTTGGTCCCTTCTATTTATTACGAGTAATTGATGGTTATATTTTTTTACAATTTTTCTTTGTTTAAAAAACAAATTTCGATAACTTTATCATATTGATAAGAATGGGAGGAGGGAAATCTTGATAGAATTTGAAAAAGCAAACGACAAGTTGAAGGCAATAAAATAGGAAAAATAAATATATTTTTCCTATTTCTAAGTTAAGATTAAACAAAAGGATTTGCAAATAAAAGTGCTAATGCTACAACCAGTCTATAAATTGTTAAAGCTTCCATAAAAGCTAGACTAAGTAATAGCGTAACTCGTATTTTTCCCTCTGCCTCAGGCTGTCTCGCGATATCTTCTACAGCTTGACCTGCTATTTAATTCTATTTTATAGCAAAAATATTATTTACATCAAATTTTTAAAGTTAAATAAATTTTAATAAGCACGTTTTACTGTAAAAAGATGAAGAGTTTTTTATTTAAAAATAAATTTTAAGCATATTTAGGACACTTTTTTGTTTAAAAAAAAAGAAAATTGTTAAAGTTTTTCACTAAGTATTTAAATTAACTTCTCACAAGCATTCCTTTTTTTTTTTTTTATAGAGAACACAAACTGTAAATTGCTTATATTAGGTTTTAAAACTCAAAATAAATTTTAATAAGAACATTTAGGATTTTTTTTTCCCCGGGAGGTTATCAAAATTTTAGACTAAATATCTAAACCAACTTTTTATAACTACTCCGTTAACAAAAATGAAAATTCTTTACATTCATTTTAAATTTGAAAGTAAACTTTCATAAGTATATTTATGACTTTTTTGTGTTTCTTTTGTGGGAAGTTATTACTCTTTATAATAAATACATAAACTAATTTTCCACAGCTACTCCTCCTTTTCAGCCAAAAAAGAATATAAATTATTTAAATATTTAGTATTAAAAGATAACTTCTCACAAAATAGAAAACACAAAAGAAAAATGTGTTGTTCCACGTGTTTTGCTAGATGTCCTATTTTCTAATTAATGCATATTTTAATATAAAATTTTGTAAACTTTTAAAATAAAAACTTAAATCTTTAAATTTAATTTGAAAAGGAAGTTCTAAATAAATTAATCTCTTTTTATGAAATTCTTAATGATGTTAGTATGTATACAGAGGACATAATTGAATAAAACTTATTTGTGAGTGCCGAAACACTTTTTTCAAGCTCAATAATCACTTTGATTTATTTTTTAAAATAAATTTTCATAGCATAGAAATTTTAAATAACATAATATAAACATGAAAATTCATTAGATTTTAATGTGTACAAAATATTTATTTTTATTATGTCCAAAGAGGAATGATAGAAAAAAACATATGTGGAAAGTCTTTTAATTGTGATAAAAAAACATATAATTCAAATTCATATATAAATGATATTAATAACTAAAACTAAACTTCAATATATCATATTAACAAAGTATATATAATTAGTTAAAAATTATTTTTTTAATATTAGGCAAAAAAACTAAATTAAAAAATAAGCAAATATACAAGTGGACGATAGGGAAGGCGTGAGGGTGTTTATGAATTTCAATTATTGAAGAATTTACAAATAAAATAATTAAATAATGTTAAAAGTTATTCCCAACAAATTTAGAAAGTAAACTGATCAAACTTATATAGAGATTTTTTTTTTTATAAATATTGATTGTTATAAATGATTGAGGGATTCAATATGCAAGTATTCTATTAGCACAGTTCAAAATGGAATCATATCGGCTAAGTCAACCACTAAATTGACTTATTCATATTGGGTTATTAAATTAATAGTTGGTGAATGGATTAAAATTTTAAATATTAACGATTTATTAGTACTGGGTTGGATTACTTAATTTTTTCATTGGATAAAATGTTACATATTAAGTATTATCATAGTTACTTTTTCATAGTAAATATATCTGTTATTAAATAAATGCTTATGTACATACCTACACAATTTAGACTTTCATATGTTTCTCGCTGTGATTTACAATAATGGAATTACTAGCTTAACTAGAGCTACAAAAAATATTTTGTTTGTTTGGAGATCATTATGATGATGAATAAAAGTGAAGAAAGGGAGCATGACCATTAAATTAGTATTTCAATATTAAATCGATCCATAGCTTGTTGATCGGCTAATAGATTAGAATATTTATACATAGTTATCCGTCCAATCCATTCAATAAGCAGCCCCACATCCTATCATGTAAATCTTATAATACAATTTTTTTCTTCAAAAATTTGAAATTTGTTTAATAAATCTATATGTTTATAATTATATTTACCAGTTGACCGCGCATCGCGCGGATACTTATACTAATATATATAATAGGAGAAATAAAAAGTGTCACATATCAGCACTACAATTCTTGTTGAAATTCATTTTAAAAAGTAATTATTTGTAGTTAATTTAATCATAAATTCAACTTTCAAAACAAAATATAGAAATATAAAAAAGTTTTCAACTTAAATAAAAATAGTTTTAGAAAATAACTTTTAGAAATAAAAGTTATTTATGTTTGTAATTGAAAAAAGAGAAACATATTCTTCATCCTTAATCAAAAACAGGTAAGTTTTAGTACTAGGTGTGGATAAAAATTAAAATATATTTAAAACTCAAAATATTATTTAGTCTAATACAAAGATAAAAATTAAAATATGAACTTAAAATAATTTTACGTATATTGAGAGATGGATTCTTTTGAATAACTACCCACCGTTTTATTGCTCTAAATTATAGGTATGATAGTATAAAGTTTATTTGAAATTTATAATTTATTATAATTAAACTGCAAATAAAGATGTAGTTTACTAAAAATATTTTGTTTGGAACTTTTTCAAAGTTCTAACTTAAAACAATAAAAGGATAACTTTTATTTGTAAAGGTACAAAGTTCAAATTAACTTTTAATAAAGATGAAACTTACTAAAAATTAATAATATTAATTTTAGATGGTCATATAAGTAAATTAATAATTTTTGATAATTAATTGTTTAAATTAATATTGACATGTTAATAATAAATATTAATTAATTTTATTTTAAAACATGGCTATTTTTTATAATATCAGCGCAACGCACGGATACGTATACTAGTATCTTATTAAAAAGAAAGTAAAAATTAATTATTTTGCCGTTGACAAAGGTCTAAAAAAGTTAGTGTCTTCTATTTTAGTTGTATAATTAATAATATGAATTCATCCAAGAAATACTAACTGAAAGGTTTATATATAATGGATGGATATTAAGATTACATTTATAAGAAAATGATTCGCCATATCAACATCTGCTATCGTGGAGCAAAACACAAGTTTATTAAGCACGCTCAAAAAGGTCAAGGGCAACAAAATGCAGCAGTATCGAAGGAAATCTTTTAAGCGATCAAGGTCATTGATTTTCACCTTGAGCAGAACAAAATAAGAGAAGACATAGGTGAGGGAGTAGCAAGCACTTCCCTAAGGAAGTTATATCTATTATTATTTTGGTACAAATTAATTGATTATAATATATGTATTGACAATTATAAAGATATCACAAAACAAGCAAATAAAATGCTAGATAGAGAACTCAAATGTAGTCATAGCTTTCCCTCGAAGAATATGTTCCGAAGACACCACAAAAATATTTTCACGCAACCTTCACATTGCATGTTGCTACTTGATTATTTTCAAAAGTAAATTGTTTTAAAAACTATTCTAGATCTATTGGGATTCTAAGAACAATTTATATAGGCTTGCGTACAAAATGTGCTATGTAGGAAAAAAAATAAAAATATGTAATTTTAGAAGAAAACGATCCCTTCAATCATAATGTTTTTTCTTAGCAACTGATAGACATAAAGTATTCGTATGAAATAAATATTGAGGCATAATAATACATAAGTTTTATGGATCGTTCACATTCGCGCGAATAAATTACCTAGTTTATAGATAAAAGTACATATCACGAAAAAATATATACAAAATAAGACCTATAAAATTACAATATATAAAATATAAGTAGTTATGTGTTAATGCTAACATTATACAAATAAGAGCTAAATGTCTACTTGCTGAAAATATACAAATACGAATTACAATTTTCATATTTTGGGTTATAATATACATAGATATACAAGTCAAATATATACAAAGGCATTCACATATGTAATATATACAAAAGCATTCACAAACATTAAACTTGTACAATTAGAAGTTACAATGTGTACTTCTTGATAATATACAAATGTGAACTACAAAAATTATAATCGACTAGTCAAGCTATTTTGATGAATATAAATAAACATGGTATGTTAAAATTTAAAAGCCAAACCTCAAATACTAAACACAGAGGAAAAAAAGGTCCTCAATAATGACACGAAGAAGTAGTATAACATTTTCATGAGAAGATTCACTTGGAGTGGCTAAAATATTCATGCACCACCAAAATTTCTCTTCCTCTAGTTATCATTTTTCTTTTTCAAACTCATCGTATCCGTATTTCAGCTTTCCCAAGGTGAGAGAAATTGATATCTCAATTTATTTTCTTGATTTTAATTTGTACAAAGCTAAATTTTGAATCTTCTGAAAATTGAAAAAATACAATTAGAAGGGAGAAGGAGTATATTTGAAATTTGAAAAATTGACATGGTAGAGTGAATTTAGGAGGAATATTAGAAATATGTCAGATGAGAGAGAATAATAATTTGTATAAAAGGGAAAAAAGATTAGAAAAAGAAAATTTATAGTTGGATACAAAAAGTGGGCCCAGACTGTTTGCCAATTGATATTTCTTAAATTTCAGCTCGGTGTTTTTACTATTTTTTACTTAGTTTTTGGTTTAGTGCTTTCCTATTTTTTAGCAAAAGAATCAATCAAAATTAGTTGCTTATTAGTGGTCTTTTATAGGTGATTAATGAGATATTTTCCTATTTAAGTAAGTGACCAATAGATAAGAAATAGTTATCTTTTTTTTTTTTTTTTGTATATATTCAAATATTCTCCATGTTAATGTGATGCTGGAATTTTAACCTCTTCTTTGTGCTTGTTATACTTAGTTCAATTTCAAGAGTATTTGATGTTCTAACAGTGACATCAGAGCCTCTAGTTGATCTTACAAGACCAATAAGTGTTAACCTGTAACACAAATAACATCAAGCAATCTACTTTTAAATCCACCATTCACTTTCACCGGTGAAAATTATCAAATTTGGTCCATGAAAATCAAGCTTTTCTAGAAGCCTATGAGCTTTGGGAAACTGTGATGGAAGATAAATCAGTTGCTGCTTTACCAACAAATTTTAATTTGGCTCAGATCAAATCCAATAATGAAGAGAAAGCAAAGAAATCTAAAGTCAAGTCGCCTATATAGAATGTCGTGGTAGATTCCATATTCTACATAATCATGGCTTGTAAAACAACAAATGAGGCTTGAGACAGATAGAAAGAAGAATATCAAGATAGTGATAAAACATCAAATGCAAGTGTTGAACCTGAAAAGAGAGTTTGGGTCCCTGAATATGTAAGAGGATGAAACAAATCAGTAAGTATGCTGGTCACATCTCCTTAATTGTTAATAATATTAGAGTTTCTAGTAAAGAATTTACATATAAACAGATTGTGGAGGAAGTTTATTTGAATTTTCCTGAGAGGTTTGAATCTAAGATTTCCTCTCTTGAAGAATCCAAGGACTTGAGCAATATCTCATTAGGTGAATTAATAGGTGCTCTTCAAGTTTAAGAACAAAGAAGAACTATGAGACAGGACAAGCGTGTTGAATTAGCTTTTCTGTGCAAAGAAAAATTAGAGTAAAGGAAAGCAACAATTTGACCAAAAGAATAGGGACAATCATGATGGAGAAAATAATAGTGAAGATCTGAAGCAAAAGTTTCCTCCCCACGAACATTGCAAAAAAAAAAAAAAAAAACACTACACATTTAGAGCAATATTGCTAATGGAGAATTGATGTTGTATGCGGCAACTGTAAGCAGATAAGACACGTATCTAAGATTTGCAAATCTAGAACAAAGGTTTCTAGTGCTTTGCAAACACAAATCGTAGAAGCTTCAGATGCATATGAGGAACAACTCTTTGCAGTTTCACACTTTTCAACCAATGGATCCTCTAATTCGTCGCTTCTCATAGTCATAGTTGCACACATCACTTCTGCAAAGATGCTGAAATGTTCAAATTCCTTGATAATACTTACAAATCCAAGGTAAAAGTGGGAGCTAGTGAGGATATTGATGTCATAGGCAGAGCTAGCGTGTCACACTTGATATGAGTCAAAATTTATTAAATGTTGAACAAATGCTTGAAAAATAATTATTCTCTGCATTTTAAGAACCGTGAATATGTTGTTTCTAATCCTTCTTTAGTAGAACTATTTTTTGTTAAAGATGAACAACATAGTGTTTTCGGTTGATTGGAAGAAAATAATTGAGCAGACTTACACTATTATTTTACAAATATGTACAAATCTATGACATAAAAGGTTTGGATACTTCAATCAGAGAAGCATTGCAGAAATAAAAAGAAGAATTTTAGTGAAAAATATGCCTGAATTTCTTTCTAATGATCAAGTTTATGAAACCTGCCATCAAGGAAAGAAAACAAAATTGCCATTTCAATCAAATCAAGTATGGAGAGCTAACCAAAACTTCAGCCCATTCATATAGATGTTTGCAGCCCAATGAAAGCAGATTCCTTGAAAGGTAACAAATATTATCTCCTCTTTATTGATGACTACACTATAATGTGTTGGGTTTATTTCATTAGACTTAAGAGTGAAGTCTTTAATGTTTTTAAATAATTTAAAATTTTGGGAGAAAATTAATGTAATCTCAGTATTAAAAGTTTGAGGTTTGACAATGGAGGATAATATATTTCTTTTCAGTTTGTGAAGTTTTGTAATAGCAGAGGTATTGAACGTCAATTAGCATTATCATACGCTCCAATCCATAACAAAATGACATATCTGAAAGGAAGAACATGACAGTAATAGAGATGGCCAGGTGTCTTTTTCTTAAAAAATAGATTTCAAATTAGTTTTGGGCGGAGGCAGTCAACACCTCAGTATATTTGCTAAATAGATAAAGGCCTTGCAGGACATGACTCTATATGAAGCTTGGTGTGGGAACAAACCACCAGTATACCATCTAAGAATTTTTGGGTGTATATGTTATTATCAAGTTTTAAAATCAACGAGGAGTAAGCAGGACAACAAGGCTTATAAGGGAATATTTATGGGTTATAGTTCATCCAAAGGACACAAAAATTTTTGTTTAAAAACAGAAAAACTAATTCTAAGCTGAGAAGTGAAATTTGATAAAACAACTACTTGAAATTGAAAAAATCAAAAGATCACTTTTTTTGATTTAAAAGAGCCGCCTCAGCTCGCAAAAGATGAACTAGTAGATGACGTACTAATGCGGAATACTAGATTCTTAAAAAATTTCTATCAACGATGCAATTAGGTTGTATCTGAACCAATAAGCTATGCTGAAACACAAGATTCTTAGCATGGTGGAGAGCTATGTAAGTAGAAGTAGACATGATTGAGAAGAATGGAACCTGGTAACTCGTTGATAGGCCCATAGAAATCATAAAGTGATTGGTGTAAAATAGATTTTCAAAACAAAACTCAATCCTGATGGCTCAACTTGCAAATATAAGCATAGATTGTGGTGTAGGTGTACGCATAACAATATGGTGTGGATTATCAGAAAATGTTTGCTCCAGTAGCAAGGTATGACACAATCAAGCTTATTCTTGCATCTGCATCCCATAGTTCCTGATAGATTCATCACCTTGATGTCAAATTGATATTTTTGAATGATTTGTTTGTTGAAGAGATCTGTTTAGAGCAACCTGCTGGTTTCTCAATTCCTATAAAAGAGGATCAAGTTTATCTCTTAGTGAAGACTTTGTATGGCATAAAACAAACCCATGGACAATCAACTCATCCAACTTGACTTTTGTAGAAGTCAATATGAAGCTACCCTGTGTGTGAAAATCACGGATGGTGAGTCCTTAATTGTCTCAATTTATGTGGATGACATACTTATTACAGAAAGTAAAATAGAACTAATCCAAAGAGTCAAGAATGAAATGGAGAAAGGCTTCGAAATGACTAATCTTAGGGTCATGAAGTACTTGGCTTGAAAATGTTGCAGTCTAGCAATGACATATTTATATGCCAGCAGAAATACGTTTCAGATATTCTAAACAACTTCAAAATGCGAAACTGCAAATCTGTGAGTATTCCAATTTCTAATGTTGTGAAGCTTGGCAAGGAAGAGGATTCTGAAAAAGTGGATGATAGTATGTATAGAAGCTTAGTTGACAGTCTTCTATATCTAACTGCAAGCAGACCTGACATTGTGTTTGTTGTAAGTTGACTCTCTAGGTTTATGCTTTCTCCCAGAGAAACACACTTCACAATGGCTAAAAGAGTGTTAAGGTATATTAAAGGAACTAGTAAGTTTAGAATTTTTTTTCCAACATCTACTGACGTGACTATGAATCTGTTCAGTTACTCTAACAATGATTGGGGTGGCGACGTTGATGATTCCAAAAACATTTCAGAATATCAATTTTGTTTGGGGCTAAATTGTTTTAATTGGATCTCTAGTAAACAAGAAATTAAAGCTCAATCAACAACAGAAGCTGAGTACATAGTTTTTGTATCTACTGTAAACCAAGCTATCTGGCTAAGGAAGATATTGAAGGATTTGGGCTATGAACAAATTGAAACTATCAGGATCATGTGTGATAATAGTTCAACGATATCAATCTCAAAAAATTCAGTGTATCATGATCGAACGAAGCATATCAAGATCAAGTATTATTTTATTAGAGAAGTCCAATAGACCAATGAAGTGTTGCTTGTTCATTGCTTATACGAGAATCTGCTAGCTGACATTTTCACTAAGTTTCTACCAAAGAAAAATTTTCTTGTAGTGAAAGGTTTGATGATCTAAGGCAAAGAATTGGTGTTCGTCAAGAAAATGCCACAAAAGAGTGTTATCCAATTAACATTTTTTAACTTTCAGCTCAATCTTTTTATTGTTTTTTACTTAGTTTTTAGTTCAATGCTTTTCTATTTTCTAACAAAAGACCCAGCCAAAATTAGTCGCTTAGTAGTGGCCCTTTGTGGCCGATTAATGGGACAGTCTTATTTAGTTTTTATCCACTTTGTAAGTAGCTAATAGATAGGAAATAGTTATTTTTTTCTTGTATATATTTAGATGTTCTCCATGTTGATGTCATGCTCGAATTTTAACCTCTTCTTTGTGTTTTTTGTACTTAATTCAATTTCAAAAGTATTTAGTGTTCTAACACGAATATTCATAGCCATCCGGCTAAAAAAATTAACTGTGAATCATAAATAATCATAATTATAACTATGTTCATTAATTCACTAAAAAATATTTATGTAATTTTTCTATTTTTAAAATATTAGTAGTTCAATTGGTTGACTATCCAAACTCCCATTTTGTTAGTGAGAGTTCGATCGACACATTATAATCTCCCTCGCAATTTTCTCTCCCCTACTCCAATTTTTTTTTTTTTGGAAAAAAGGCTATTTATTAAATTAAGTTTTGGGCGTGTAACTCATCCAACTATTCTCTAGTTTTACTTTACTAAGCAAATAAAAAAGGTCCCTTACACCGTTACAAGTGTAAGACATGCAAGGGCAAACTTGGGGAAACGGAGGGACGGCTCACTGAAGAGGAGCCAGATCATTAAATAAGTAGGGTAAGTTAATCCAAATTAATTGCTTAACAATCAGAATTCGTGAAAATTTAATCATAGAAATTGGTCAAGATGTGATCGACTGACATAAATTAATGCAAGCTTCGAATCACTAGATATATATAACATAAAATATACACCATATAATCACGTGTATTCCCTTCAAGATGAACAAGAGAGAAACAAAGAATTATTATTATTATTATTAACGTGGAGCTTTAAGGAGTACGTACATGCATGGAATATTAAAATTTGTAGAGTTAATTAATGCAGACGGAGAAAGGGAATCAAATCACGTCCGAGTTGCCTAGAATATAGAAGAAGATGAAAAGAAAGAGTTAAAATGTAAAACCACGCTTTTTTAATTTTAGTGTTATATATATTTAAATTATTACGTGTTCTACCTAAATCATCACAAAATGTTCTTGTTCATTTTTTGTACTTGAAGATGAGATATTTAAGATCACCAAATGTTCTTGTTCATTTTTTCTACTTGAAGATGAGATATTTAAGATAGGAAAAGTGAATAGTTGATAGTACATTTTTTTTAATGATTATTCAAATAGAAAACCACACACTTGATATAATTAATGTAATGAAACTCAAAAATTAAAATATTTTAGTATATTGTTTACCTTTCCCTCTAAAACAACTGATAAAGTCGTTATTTCGTTCGATTCGCTAATTATAAAAAGTGCAAAATGAAGAGGAGAAATGTGCGTATATAAATGGATCGTCTAAGTTACTCTCACTCACGATCTATAATTTTTTTTATGCCATTAACAATACATCATGTTAGTATTAATTTAATGGGAGTGAATCTATTTTAATGAACCATATTCACGTAGACATAGGTATAAGTGTTCAATTAGCTATTTTTGATAGAGTATGGGTAGGACTTTTGTAGGTGCCCTAGTGATCACGTTTCTAGTGTTGCAACTTCGTATAGCTTCTGTAGCTACAAAATGGAAGACGGTAACAATTTTGAGCATCGATGGAGGTGGTATTAGAGGCATTATTCCAGGAACTATTGTTGCATTCCTTGAATCTAAACTGCAGGTGTATCCATGCGCCACCAATTTATCTATACTCAAAAATTTCTTTATGGATGTGTTAAGGAACTTGATGGACCCAATGCAAGAATCGCAGACTATTTTGATGTGGTAGCTGGAACAAGCACAGGCGGACTTGTAACCACAATGCTCACAGCTCCAAACAAGGATAATCGCCCTTCTACATGGAACACGGCCCTAAAATCTTTCCAGGGATTAGGTACAACAACAATTGACAAGTTTTCACATATTTATGTTTCATGTCGAAAACTCAAGGTTCTATTCAAATATTCATATTGATCGGTGAATGATGACAAATATTTATATGTATATGTCTAATATTGAAGCCGCTACAACTTCGTGAAGAAGATGTTAAATTTACTTGGGGGACCAAAGTATGATGGCAAATACCTGAGATGGTTGGTTAGGTCAGAACTAGGCAATCTTACAATGAAGCAAACATTGACTCAAACACTTATCCCAACTTTTGATATCAAATCATTTTCACTACTACTGATGTACGTACGTACAATACTTCTTCACCTAATTAATTATGATTTACTCTATTGATTATGTCTGCTATTTAATATTTATTATTATAAACCGCACAGGCCAGAGTAAATGTATCGAAGAATGCACGACTATCAGACGTCTGTCTTGGTACCTCAGCAGCACCCACTTATTTCCCGGCACATTATTTTGAGACCAAGGATGCTCAAGGCAAAGTACGTAGGTTTGATCTTGTTGATGGAGGTGTAGCTGCAAATAATCCAGTGAGTATCCGTTTGAATAAAAGCACATTATTAAGATATAAAAATATTATATTTTATTAAAAAGAATGAATACTTTCTTTTTTACTAGATTTTAATTTCAATTTTCCACCTGAATTCAAATATCTAAATTAACACTTTAATCTCTGGCAGACTCTACTAGCAATTACTCAAATTTCAAGAGAAATCATGATGAAAGGAGTGGAATATGGGGATATGAAAACCGCGGACTGCAAGAAAATGTTGGTTTTATCACTGGGCACTGGTACAAGCAAGAAAGAAGAAAAGCACAATGCTGCAACAGCTTCAAAATGGGGTTTGCTCGGTTGGATGTACAACCATGGTGCCACTCCATTGCTAGACATATATGGTGATGCAATTACTGATATTGTGGATATACATGTTTCCGCCATGTTTCAGTCTCTTCACAACCAGAAGAATTACCTCAGAATTCAGGTTTGATCATCAACATGAAGTTATAAGCCTAGAATTCTTCAAAAATATCAATTGATCATAATCTTTAAAATCTGAGCGACATATATAACTTGTCACACATATATCCGATGATTCATTAAATTTGTCCAGGTTGATAATTTGACAGGGGATGAGGCGTCGATGGTATTTCAACCGTACAAAACATGCAGAGACTTGTGCAGACTGGTAAAGATCACCTGAAGAAGCCTGTGTCAAGGGTCAACTTAGAGACAGGCCGCGTTGAAGCAGCTCATGGGGAAGGCACCAACGAAGAAGCTCTTACTCGCTTTGCCGAGTTGCTTTCACAGGAAAGAAAGCTTCGAACGACTCAATAAAATTAGCAATACACGAGTATTAAGTAGGCCGTTTGAGATGCAAATTTCATCTTAGTTCGTTATCGTATTGTTTTAGATTGGCAACTTGTTCTTGTACAACACTTTAAGAAAGCTGAAAGCACAAAAATTTACGTTTTACAACTTTCAAAGGGTTTCAATAAATTGGAATTTTGTCATTGCATCTGTATAGTTGTCATTGAAGCTCCATTGTTGTTATTAATACACAAAAGATAAGATCCAAGTTCTGCAAGGCGATTTCCCTGGACTATAAACAGATCTTCCTCTCAAGTTCTAAACATTGATGAGGGGGAGTACCTTCTGGATCCAACTCCTTATGCCTTTTTCCAAGCTATCTACAGAGCAGTCTGCAATGTATTTACAAGTCGAGCTCTCTTCAGAAAACCACATCAATAAAGATGAGTACTCCTGTATAGAACTTCGGAAGATAGTATACGCATCTTGTTTCCAAGCCACTGTACCAGAGGGCATGTACTCATAGTAGTCGGCCCAGAATGCCTCTGTTCTATAATGGTAATGAACTGGGGACGACCATGGGAGTTGAACGGGCAAAAATAACACAGTGCCAGTGCTATGTTAGAAAATGAATGATGTAATTGCTGTCGTCTAGGCATATAGCTTTAGGGGCAGCCAGACATGAAAGTGAATTTGCCCATCTGAGGACTCCATTCTTCAGATCATAACCTTTACTTCTTTGCCAGATCTTTCCGAGTACTATCTTTCTAATGGTACATGCACTGGGTCAAGTTTATGACTTAGCTGCTCTCTTTGAGAATGCAGCTTTCCCTGTCAAAGATATACTATGGCATGAAGAAACACAATCAGCAAAAAGGAAAGGGAAGAAAGGGACTGAATGTACGTACTGTTAGTCTTATCCCGTTAAGTTTCTGGATAAAAGAAGGAACTTCTGGATGATGCGAGATTCTTACAAATGGATGTTCTAGCAACACGCTAGCTGATGGCCTCTCTGCTGGATTTCTTCGGAAACAACAATGCAAGAAATCTTTCCCTTCTGGTGATAATGTTTCAGGTATTGGTGGGGTATCTTTAAGAACCTTAAACATTGCTGCAGCCTGCCATATTTAAATTAATTGATAGAATCAACTTCAAAATTTTACTAGAGTAAAATTTGATATAGCATTGCATGATCTTGCTCTGTGGTGAAATTATTCAAAGAAAGCTTGCACAAGTATAAACAAGACTAATGTGACCATGATTTCTGTTGCTTGACATTATTTCATTTCTGAAGTTGAAAAGTTCAAGCAGCAATTAATGATTTGATAGATTCGTAACTTGGTTTGATTTTCCACCAAAGGCAAATCTAAACACAGTGAAAGATTAACTCTGTCAGATGGCCAATGACAAAAATATAAGGTACATTGGAAGAAATCAGATATTCGGTTACACTACTTCCCAGGTCTAACAGAATAACTACTGCACAACTAGAGTAACAAACTCATATGACCTCTTGACATAAGAAAATATAGCATGGTTAGTCTTTATATGATAAGTTCTTGGAGACATGTGAATCTAAGAGGGCATGTCAAGAAATAGATCTCTGTCAGGGAAGATCACGTACAAGCTAAAAATGCACAAATAAAGTCCTTACTGCTTCATATTCACTCCAAGGAGGTTTGCCATTCAGCATCTCAATTATAGTACAACCCAAACTCCATATATCAATAGCTAAGGCAAGATCACTACTATTGTCTCTCTGCATAACAGATTGCAACAGCTGCAGGAAACAGAAAACATAAGCTGTGGGAGTTGAGAGAACATAATTAGAAAGATGTGATGTTCAAGTTAAGTACCTCAGGAGCCATCCAATATGGACTTCCTTTTAAAGAGAGATTAGCGTTCTGCCCGTTTAGCTGCATAACAAGACTTGAGGTTCAAAGAAAAATATAACACTAGCAAAAGTCTGGTAACGACTAGTCTGCCTGTGTAAGATCTTTTGATTAACATCTTAGAGTGACAACATCAAAAACTATTACAACTGTTGTTCTTTTTCTGAATATAACATTCATGTTTAACATAGTAGCACAATAGAATGTTTTGGCTCCAGATACTGGTTTCACCAACCCCCCACCCCACCCACACCCACATACACACAAAAAAAAGTGTAAACTCCCATATTTCTCCATAATGCTAAAGAGGAAGCATCTAAAGATGCATATTAACAGTCCACTATGAAAAGTTTTACCATGTAAAGCACAAAGATCTATGAATCAATCATTACATTCTACTGAATTGAACATTTTTTACTTGAAGAAAACTGCTAACTGAAAAATAAGTTGAGATAGAGTAACGTACATGCTTAGCCATCCCAAAGTCTGCAAGCTTTACAACCCCATATGCATCAACAAGCAAATTAGCCCCTTTAATATCCCTATATAAGAAGACATTTCAAAATTGTTCTTCAGAAGGTTCTACATCTTATTTCTGTCATAGTTAATATCTGACCATTACCTGTGAATGGTTTTTTTACTATGCAAGTAAGCTAACCCACAAAGAATATGGCGAGTGAAATTCCTCACAATAGATTCTGTAATTTCTCCACAATGGTCTTGGATAAATCTATTGATAGAACCAGGATGAACATATTCCAGATAAATGTAAAACCGGTCATCAACCTGCAATATTAAAGAAGAAAACACTTTCACTGAAAGAGTCCGTGCAAGGATGGATCAAGTTTATAGCTTGTAAATAACACTGTCTTACTATTTCACTGCCATAGTACTGGACAATGTTTGGGTGCTTGAGCTGGCTGAGAACATTGATTTCCTGAACCAATATAAAGAATAAAGATTACAAAATGTTGAAACCATTTCAAGCTTGAAACTTATGGGGTAAATATAATGTTCTACATTGAAATGACATTCAGCTTCAAGTACTCATGAAAATAGCTAGGCAATTTCTCTGTCAAATGACATTCAGATTTGATCGTTTATGACCACTATGCTCGGCAGCTGGTGCTTCTAGTTCTGAGCATGTTCATTTCATCAGTTAAGAGGCAAACAGTTGAGATTTTGAGGATTCTAACCATAGTGATTACTTTAATCAATCAAGCAAGTTGTATACCTATATATCTAACCAAAAACATGGATTTAAAACTAACATCCTGAGAAAGACAGAGAAAACAATTTTCTGTTGCAGGTTAAAGTGAAAAGGCATGTAATCTTCACTCATTTTTGTAAACTTAGAGCTGTTCACCCAAAACTTAGTTTTCAGTAAGTTAAAGACTGTTTGTATGTTCTATTTTACTGTACAAAGCCTTCATTTTCTCCCTTAATTGCACCCTTTCAGACTTTCAGTTCCATTATAGGCCAAGCTTTTCTGTACTTGAAATATCACATGTAGTAATGCAGATAAACCCCAAACTTCAAATATTCAGCCGATTCAAGCAATGCAGGTGTACACATTAATGATTTTTCATAACACCAATCAAAACTATACGGAGGATCAAAGTATTCAAGGACTATGAAACAAAGACAGTGAAGGAAATCTGACCTGTTCTAGCTGCCTTATTGACTCAGCAGATTTTGGGTCATCTGGTAATAATTCAACTTCTTTCAATGCACATAGAGCTCCTGTCTCTCTGGTTGAGAAGAATTCATAGAGTTATATTAGAAAATATTGAAAGGATTTAAGTTGAATGGACTAGTCGTGTTAAAGAATTTTTATTCCATCAGCATGTTATGAGCATCATAGAGACAAGCAACAACATCCATCAATAACATTTATATACCTGTTTGATGCTACGTAAACACTTCCAAATGTTCCACGTCCAATAAGCTTTCCCTTTTTCCACTGGCCTTTAATGGGTGTTATATCTGATTTAGGGGCAGGTGGTGAAACAGGAGGGGTAGCTAGAGGAGGAAGGGGTAAAGGATGGACATTGCCTTGAGCACAATTCTCACGACGCCCCATTGAGCACTGCAGATGTAAAGGTGAAGTGCATCCACTTGGACTCCTGGATCTTCTCTGAGGACTTAATCTTGGACTGTGAAGAGGAGAGTTATCAACACTAAAAGCATGGTTATTATAAGAGAAGCCTAAACCATGATGAGCATCTGAAGGAGGCATCTCAGGGGCAGACCAAACTTGGAAAACACCAGGGGGTGTGACGAAAATAGAACTTATTGTATGATCTCCACCATTTTTCAGTGAGCTACGTGCAGGACTTGAATAAGGACTAGTTGGAGCACTTGTCCAAAAGTCAGGAGGGATGCTTTCTGGGACAAGCAGCATCTGAGATGGCATCTTCCTGGACAATGTAGTTGCAGAGTGCTCTATTCTCTTTCGAGCATCTTGGCTGAACTGTCTGCTGAAATATCAAACATAGAGCAAAAGCATTACGTCTACATAATCTGAAAATTGAGCACTCAACTACTAGTAAAAGGGGAGAAAGTTGACTTTGAGATGAGAAAGAAGGTGCTTCTTGCCGCTTTATTA
>JAPFFP010000046.1:8478357-8501227 GCA_026153255.1 Solanum medicagineum
TATTTTTGTAAATAATTAATTGGTTTCCTAATTATCCTTAAAATTAGGTGGCGACTCTCAAAATCAAAATATTTTTCCCAAAATCAAATAATTTTTCCCATCATTCAATCCCCATTATTTTTATCATTTTTCGTCGAGTTGCCGCGACGTTGCGCCTTCGGGATGTCAACAACACCCACAAAGTAGCAAGAGATTCCTTCTTCTTCTTCTATTATTAATCAATTCAGGTAAGTTTTCATTATTTCTCATTGTTATTCACATCTCTTTAATCCGATTATGTGCAAACATGTGAAAGATTTCATGTTTTGTGGATATTTTGGTGAACTTGTTAATAGAAGTTCGTAGTTCAAACTTCAAATTTTGTCTTGTTCAACTGTGATACATACATGGGAATACTTGGAACCCTAGGTCGAATTTCTGTGCAATAAATTGGGCACGTGAAGTTATACTCTTGTTTGTTCTGTAAAAATGACATTTTACATTTAAATGGTAGGCTCACGTTTTATGGTTTCATTTCCTCGGATTTCTGGGGTCATGGGGGGTATCAGTTTTAGGCTTCAAATGGTCAATTTGGTGAAAGTTTGAAACCCTCGGTCGAGAGTTAGGTGAACTTTGTGTGAACTTGGGGAATTTAACTTCTTGAACTGCATATTTTTGCTCAGATACAGTATTATTGTCAAAATATGCTTAGACTCAAGTATGGGGTACGTTTAGGATGTGTAATATTTGAACTTGTGTTCTCTCAGGTTAAGATGTTCGTGAAATGAGGAAATGGGATTGATTATTGTTTTCTGTGCGAAGTGAACTACTTGTTTGATATATTTGAAGGCTATAATTACTCTCACATACTTTTACACCTAAAAATGATAAATCTAGAGTGTTTGAGGGCTGAATTATCTGCAACATGAGGGTGTTACCACTTCCTACTTCTTGGTTTTTGTTATTTGCATAAGATTTATTAAGAAGGAACTGCCTAAATTCAAGTCTATTTTCTTTCGTATAAGTGTGCACCTGAACTTGAGATGACTTAGAGTTGGTAGGTTGTTTTCTATTTGAATGTGATGAAATGAGATGCTTTCAATGTTCACAATGAGACTAAGTGGCTGGGTTCTGTTGTTGTGGTACTCAAGGAAACTGTGTGCTGATTATATGAGAAATATGTGCTATGTTTAAAGCCTCAAACCAATCCATCCTGATCTCACATCGACATACATGAAACTTTAGCTGATTTCTGGACTGCTTACATGTTAAAACTTGATAAATCGGGTCTGTTTCCACTGAAATGATAATGAACTGAACCAAAATTGGACTGGATAAGGTGGAATATGAATAAATGAAGTTGGGATTGTTTGGCTGCTGTGACTATGACAAGTGAGTTGTTTTCCTGTAAATTGTGAGTGTACTGTCAACATTTCACATTGGGGGAATAAATTAAGAGGGAAAGTCTGAGTACCCTTTTATTTTCACTGTCTTTGACTCAAGTGTGGGATAGTGGGAATGATGTGGGATGTACATGCATACCATGAGTTATTGAAGTATAAAGTTAAGCACTGTTTTGTGTTAGTCTGGGTGAAAAATGAAGTTGTATGGTGATTGTTGGATATAATTGTGATATGGAATAGCCTTAAACTTAGTTTAATCTGATCTCACATCCATATACATGCAATCGAAACTATGATGGGTCTGTTAATTGCTGCAAGTTGTTAAAACTGAAATTTTTAATCCTACAATTTTAATCACTGAACTGATATGGATATAGTATAGCTCAATGTTTTGCTTGAACTGATACGGTCACATAAAGGAGTTGGGAAGTCTGAGTACCTTCTCCTGGGGTGCTTGAAATTAAGTGTGGGGTTGTGTTTCTATGCTAGCACTCGTAATATCAGGAAATAGTCACTGCATGAATTCAGCAACAAAATATGGAAATTGGCTAACTGACTTTTCATAACTGAACTGGTTTCCTGAATCTTGCTATTCCCTTACTCTTTTCATTGATTTTGCAGGATATTATGGCATCCCGAGGGAACCAAACAGGACAGCCCAGCAGGGCAGCAGCTGCACCCACCAGGAGGAGGTCCTGGGACATCCCGACAGTCTCAAAGGGCCCCAAACACAGAAAGAGGCAGCTAACTTACGGAGAAAAGGTAGTTGACCGAGTTGGACGTAAGTGGTACAAAAGCCACCCAGAGTCCAAATACTTCCCGGACTTCCCAATCGATGCTGAGGCGCTCCGACTAGCCTACCCAGCCATTTACGAGCGATGCCTCGCATATTAGCTAAATTTCATGTTTGAGCAGCCATGTCCGTGCAATTTGAGTGTCGTCAGGGAGTTCTATGCGAACATGAGCAAGGAGGCACGCACCAAGCAGGTTAAGGTGCAGGATGTGACCGTAGATTTCAGTCCCGTGATCACTAATAAGATCATTGGGATACTATCAGATATCACGGACACCTTTGAGGCCTTGGTCCAGCACCCTCCTTACCAGGCTATCAGGCATACACTCTCAGGCCCTCAGTCGACAGCCCGTTGGGATAGGCATACATACAGAGGCTTCCATTAGACCTTTCCCTTCTGGCAACTTAACAAACAGGCCCATGTCTGGCTGAAGATCGTGACACATGGACTCTTTCCGGGCCAAAATTTCTCCAAGGTCACCAGGGATCGGGTTTGCCTCGTGTACGCACTGATGACGGGCATAAAGCTTAATTTTGGGTCAATACTGAAGTCGGCCACGAGGAAGGCCTGACCGCACAAGGGCCGCAGGTACGCATTTGGTGGCATTATTACTGAGATGTGTATGCGTGCAGGTGTGCTCAAAGACGTTCTTGACTACTGTCCACACATCGAGGCATCTCACTGCATCGTCAGCATTGTTCAGGGACAGGAGCCTGGCACACTACCTACCCTTACTGCTATCGAGCATGCCCGCAGGGATGTGTTGTTCATGGCACGGATGTTCGAGATGCAGATGTTGTTGTTGTGGACGAGTGGCCGCCCACTCACGCCCGAGAAGATTGCTGAGGTGGAGATTCAATATCCCTTCAATGATCATGCATGTACGATGCTGGGCATTGGACCTCAGTTCGTAGAGCCACTTGATGATGACATTCCCTCCGACTCAGATGCAAACAAAAGTGATACGGAGGATGACAAGGCGGAGGATGCTGATGATAGTTTGGCAGAGGAGGATTGAGCGATTGCACCCCATTTCACAGGTTCTTTTTGGTTAGCACTGGGGACAGTGCTATTGCTTAAGTGTGGGGTGGGGGTATTTTATGCTACTGGATATTTTAGGCTACTGACCTTGATACATGCTATTATTTTTATTACTGCAGTTGCTATTTGACATGATTTTTTTTAGACAACTTCATTATTTTCCCTAGTGTAATTATTAGTATGTATTTTGTTTTAAATTATCATGAATATTTGTTGTTACTGCATCTTAGTATGATTGTTTGCTTTGGTAAGTCATAGTTGAGTGACATTACACTATGACGGATGGATGACGACCATCCTAAGGATATGTGTCAAATAGAGTTCCATTTTAGAGTGTCAGTAGTACGTAAAATATTCCTTGTATGTGAAACCATGAGAAACTAAGATGGCATAAATTCTTGATTCCTTAGTAGCATAAACTTGAAATTTGTAATGATGAATAGCTACTTATTTTTGACTTCATGAGAAATAAGTGATAGTGAATCTAGTGTTGCCTTACGATGAAAATAAACCATGTGATTTTGAGCTGAATTGCTAGTCTATGTTGCTATAGCTGTTAAGAACTTGTCCGATATGTTGAATTAACTTAATAGATATTGAATTTTAAGGGAAAGGATCTAGGCATTTCTTTGGTAACCTAAAGAAGTTGGGCCTTTTTATCTAATTTATTAAAACATCCTAGTTAACCCCGTTGAGCTTTAGACTTTTTCTTTGATTAGCTACATTTTAAGCCGAATCCTTTCTTTGACTTTTAGCAATATTTGATCCTAAATCTTGAGCGTTTTAGCATGAAAAGTCAGGGGATTAGCAGCTGAAATAGAACCTAAACAGTAAAAATTTATGGTTCGAGGGTACTATTTAAAAAAAAAATCAGAAATCAGAAAACAGAAAAATAAAGTGTTTTTAAATATTTGTTGATAATTTTGAGTATATAAATTATGTGAACAAATAAAAGATGTTGAAATGAAAAAGATTAAAGGGCAAATAAAGAGAAAGATAAGGTAGTGTAAGCTTTAAGCGCTTGGGAAATGATCCTTAACAGCCATATTCAGAAAATTATCCCACCAGCCCTTAGCCTACATTATAATCAAATAAAAGACCTAAGTGATCCTTTAAATGAAAATTCTAACTAGGTAAAATTTAAACATTAAGGGCAAGTCTATAACAATTAGAAGCAACATAAGATTTCTTTTGTGAGAGGGAGAGTTGATTGTGTACCCAAATAAAATCTTCTTTTAAGAATTTAATTGTGTGCATGGGTAATTCTTCAAGTGAGGGCACATGATCATCAAAGGGCGGCAACTAGGTAAAGCTATAATGAGAATTCTGCATGAGTCCGCATTTATTCATTAAAGTATTTATTAAAGTTATTGTTGCTAGGAATCTTGAAAAAATGTTCATGTTGAAGTGAAAAAGGTTGTGCTTATAAAGTTTATTATACATATTATTTAGGTGTTTGCATATATGAGTCTTGATTTGCCCGAGGACGGACAAAGCTTTAAGTGTGGGGTGGTGATATTAGGCGTATTTTTATACGCCTAAATAAACCAATGTCCCGTAAATAAAGTTAAGTTCGAGGGTAAATCCATAGAGTTTTAGGTATTTTAATAAGATTTTGTGTATTTTGTTAACACTGGACAAATTACGCCTCGTGATTGTGTTTTTATGGATTTTTATTAGATTTTAAGGCTCCAGAATGAGACCCGGAGCAAAGGAAGGCAACTCGTACAAGGAAACAAGGAAAGAAAATTACAACACATGGTCCGCGACCGAAGCGCGTCGCAGACCAGTGTTTTTATGTTGGAAATTACAAGTCAACAAAGTAGGTGAAAAATCAACCTAACTAACACTAGTCTGCGTCACGGACCAGTGTCAAATGGGTGGAAAAGTAGTTTTCAACGTGGTAGGTGGAAAAGAAACCCAAATAACACTAGTGCCCGTCGCGGACTAGTGTGAAATGGGTATTTTTGGTTCAGTCAACATTGTACGAAAAGATTGATTAAAATAATACTAGTCCGCCTCGCGGACTTGAAGGGAAACGCGTCAAAAGTCAGATTTTTTAGGCTATATAAGTCATGAAAAACATGTAACCCTAATCATCCTTTGTTCTAAGTTTTTGCTCAAGTTTTGGAAGCGGCTGTTCACTGTAGAAAATCATTTTTTGGTCAGTTTTACCTACATTTTGTATTTTTTCTTATGAGTTTAAGTATAACACTGGTTTGTATGATTAGCATGAGTGGCTAATCTTTCCATTTTCTAGGATTGTAACCATAGACAATGTGTTAATCTTTGAGTTTTAATGCTTATGAATAGGTATTTATGATTGTTCTTATATAATTTAAATCTACATTTCTTAGCTTGATCACCCATGGAAATGAATTTGTTTAGCATTGTGAATTCGAAAGATGTTGTAATGCTTAAGAACATAATAATATAAAGAGCTTGTTCAATTATAATATGAGATTGATTTGTGTATTGGAGACTTGTGACAACTATCTCTACACCAAGCTCGATTTAATGTACAGGAAGACATTATTAATGCATTTTTATTGTATTGTTTATCCCCGCTCAACGATGTAGTAAGGCAAACAATAGGAATAGGAAAACAGAGGTGTGCAACCCCGATTTGGTAATTTCAACCCTGTGAATCAAT
This sequence comes from Solanum medicagineum, assembly GCA_026153255.1. Taxonomy (NCBI): domain Eukaryota; kingdom Viridiplantae; phylum Streptophyta; class Magnoliopsida; order Solanales; family Solanaceae; genus Solanum; species Solanum medicagineum. Next base: position 8,484,228 of record JAPFFP010000046.1, read on the forward strand.
AGTCCACTGGCCAAACATAAGTATTAACTTTAAGATTAATACGGTGTCACTAAGGTTACAATCCCGGAATCTCGCAATATTTGGATAAATAAAATATAAAATAAGAAGATCTCATTTTATTTGCAAAGTTACTAGTTTTAAGTGTAGTTATTTTTATACATAATTTCATAAATATATTCTTTATCACTTTTTAAGCATTATAACTTAGAATATTACAATTTATATTAAATTCCTTGAGTTCGACAATCCCGTCCTAAAAATAAGGTCACTATATTACTTGTTTTGACCACGTGCACTTGCGTGTGCTGGGAGGCAATATGTACTCTTTGGAGTGAAATAAAATTAGGTCAGTTCTGTCTGAGGACGTAGGTAAAAATAATATTTTATTGAACCTCATAACTTTGTTGTTCTTTTTTATTTATCCTCTTTTACTATTTTTTGGCGGCTTTTATTTTGGGGTAGTAATTGTATAATAATCACTCTATCTAGTTTACTTTCACAACAATTTGTATCAGAGCCAAGGTTTTGTCTGAGTATTTTCTGTGGTAGTAACATAGCCTAATCTTCCACTTCAGAAAAGATTTTTCTTGGATCTGTATTGTCAAGATATTTTTTTAATATGCTCTGTGATTGCAGCATAGTTTGATCTTCCACATCAGAAAAGAATGATCTTGATCTGTGTAGCCAGCTATTAAATAGTATCTATAATACAAAATGGGAGAGGGAAATAAAGAAATATCCAGCTCAAATAAGCCACAAGATTCCACCTCAAGTTTCAATAACACGTCGTTGGTATCTAGCTTACGTCAAGAATTCAGACAAATCCGAAGTTTGCAGTTGAAATTTTTTACAGAACATGACACCTTGGGATATGAAAATGTGAGGTCGAAGATATTCTTTTTCAACAAGGATTAGATCTTGCTCTAGAAGAACATGAACCAGACAATATAGGAGATGCATATTGAAAATACATCAACCGTGTTGCTCGTGGTACTATTCGGTCTTTCCTTGGAAGAGAACATAAGTATCCATTCATAAAGGAAACTTCTGCAAGTAAATTGTGAATGGATACTTCTGTTCTCTTCCAAGGAAGGATCGAATTGTCCCACAAGCAATACAGTTGATGTATTTCCAATCTGCATCTCCTATATCGTCTGGTTTCTATTCTTCTAAAGTAAGATATAATCTTTGTTGAAAAAGGATATCTTCGACCTCACATTTTCTCATCCCCAAGTATTCTATTCCGTCAAAAATTTCAACTGCAAATTTCACATTTGTCTGAATTTTTGACATAACCGAAGATATCCACGACGTCTTATTGGCACTTGACACTACAAGAAAAGAGCAAAATTGTGACGGAATATTTGTAAAGGAGAATTCTGTCACAATTTGTGATGGAATTTCGACAGATTTGAGATGAATTTATCTTGTCTAGATAATTTTTTAAAAGATATTTTTTGTCATACTAAAATTATGATAGTACCGAATTTGTGACAGATTTGTAACGAATATTTAATATAATTATTGTGACAGAATATTTCGTCACAAAAATATTAAAAATAAATAAATAAATATATGATGTGACAAATCTGTCACTAAAATTATGATGAATTTACATTCCGTCTCAAAATAAACAATAGACAAAAAAAATTTAAAACTTCCTGAAAACCTTTTAAAAAAATTTGGTGACCCCAAAATTTTCATTAATTTTACTTTTCCACGTTTTACTTTCCCTTGCCTTTTTACTTTTCCACTCCTCTTTATTTCATTTCATTAAAAAGACAATGGTTTTATCCATTCAATTAAAAAGACAAGGATTTGACGGAGTCTACAATGGAGTTTTTATGACTTTGTGCTCTTATAAACTTTGATTCCATCTATCTTGCTCACAGGTTTGAATCTTGTCTTTTGCTTCATTTACTAATAATAATTTTTTGGTCCTTTATATTCTTGCTGAGATTTGTCCCTATTTTTCTTGAAATTCATGTTAGAAAGTGAATAATTTTTTGTTTTTGATATTGGGTCTATTATACTCTTCACAATTTTGGAACTTTTTTTGTGGATATTCATCAAATTATTGAATTGCATCCTTTGCCTAGGTGATTTTGATGTAATTTTGAAGGTTTTTTGTGTGTTTGTATTGTATTTACATGGTTAGTGCAATTCTTTCCTCTTCTAATTTATATTGAGTTTTTGTTTTGCTTGAGTAGACTTTCTTTATTTGCTTCATTTTGAAAGTTTTTTTTTTTTAAAAAAAGGGTTGAAAATTAATCGATTTTTTTGACATCTTTGAATTAGTGAGTTGTTTGGATATGCCAAAACTTGTTATAGTTTTTATTTGTTTGGTGATTTTTTAAGACTTAACATAATCTAAGACTTGACACACTTCTTGTCAAAAACTTCATAGGTTCTTGCTTAATCAACTTATGCTTTTAGTCTATTAAAAAATAATTTCTTTTGCATCACTTCTCATCTCTTTCTCTTTTGTTCCACAAACTTTTTCAGGTTGTTCATTTGTGTGTATTAGTTTTGGAAGATTCTACATTAGTGCTTCTATCATTACTTACATCAGGTGAGAGGACAATTTACATCTTAAAGCATTTATTCATATTTGATTTAAACCATGATAATTTCTACTACCATTAGAATGAAAAGCTTCTTGCGGCAACTACATAGAGAAAATTAAGAAACACTACGTCATTCGTTTGTTTCATGTTTTTTGTGCTTTTTTTATTCCCTTGAAATTTCTCTCTGTAGCCCCTGTTCTGCGTCAATCTGAAGCTCTAATACTTAATTCAAGTCCCCCTTTTTTTTATGCAATCTTGTGAGGAAAAAAATTTCATGTTCTTTTGACCCATTAATTGCTTTTCTCCTTTTTTTCTTAGTTAAATGACTTAAATATCCTTTGCTATTTAGATTTACTATACCTAGTGTTGGAATTATTTCATATCTTAATTACTTTCATAGCACTATCATTTTCAAAATAATGTATGATAGTGTGTGTGTGAATAGACAAATGTACGCATGTCTTTTCATGCATTAAATGATGATGCAGATTCTTAAGTTTAGCAAGTCTGTGAGTGTCACAAGTGCAATTGTTTAAGTTGATTTTGACTGGATTTACAGTTGAAATTATTTTTATTTTTCAATTACTTGGAATTGTTGTTAAGAGTAGTTCATTTTCATTTTCAATAAACAACAACATTACTCCAATGCCGCAAAGGCTCCCGCCCATTGCGGGATAACGGAGGGTCGGATGTACACAGCCTGACCCCTATGTTTAAAAACATAGCGCGACTGTTTCCGGATGATGAATGATGAGCGTCGAAAGTTGCATTGACTAACTGCTACTTCACAATTGAAAGAAGCGCAGACAGTTTAAAGAGTCATTTTCATTTTCAATGATGTCGCTTTTTCTGTTAAGACTGATTCATTTTCATTTTTCAATTACCTGAAATTGTTGTTAAGAGTAATTCATTATCATGTAACGTAACACATTTATTCTTTGGTCAGAGCACAAAATATGAGTAACTCTTATCGTGAGTGGATGTATGCTAGAATATTAGAAGATGAATTCATAAATCCTAATTTTTATTGATGGGGTTGAGAACTTTGTTGCATTTGCTAAAAGACATCCAAAGTGTATGGATGGTGAGAAGTTAAGATGTCTTGTAATCATTGTAAGTGTCGAAAAAATAAGAAGTGGTTCAAGAAGGGTTAAACAGTACATAAGGTTGCATGTAGTGAACAATCAGGTTCACAAATACTGAAGGAGATTCAGGATTTGGGGCTCATGAAAGTGACAGAACTTGATTCTGACACGGTGAATGCAAAAATCTCAAAAAATAGCTTGTGTGGTTGGAAGAAAAGAAATATATTTTGGGACATGCCTTATCGGAAAACAAATCTTATTAGGCATAACCTTGATGTGATGCACATAGAAAAAGAGAAGAAAGTGTACAAATTAATGTCATTTAAAGTTTTTGTTTTTTTATTAAGCTCTTTTGGATGCGCTATTTTATGAAGTTGATTGGTAAGTTAAGGTAATATATAGCTTGAAAGCTAGTTGTTTCAGTTGTTGAACTTTGTAATTAGTGGACATCATAATTTTGTTGCTTCAGTTGTTGAACTTTCTTATATTTTGAATTATTTCATGGGTTGTTTTAATTTTATTTGAAGTTGTGCAAAGCTTATTTGAACTCTCTCTCTCTCTCTCTCTCTCACACACACACACACACACATCATGAAATGTGTTATTTATTTATTTTTTTATTTCACATTCGTTCCTAGTGGTCATTCTATCTCAAGGACCACTACAGAAACATTCAAGGAATGACAAGAAGCTAGTGGTTACTCATGGAAGGATGTTAGTCGATCCAATCGTAAATTCTATTGGCATGATTTTTTGGTAATTATTGCTTTATATTTTAAAATTTATAAGTAATTTATTTAAATATGTTTCTGTGTTTATGACACTAACTATTTTTTTTTTCCAAAAATTGTATCAGTGGAATCCTACTGAAAATTATTCTATAATTGAACGTACTCCAAGAAAATGCATCTTTGGGGAAAAGGGACAGTGAAACCTAGTTTTGTTTTGGAGGATACTTGAAAAAGTTGGAAGACATATTGGACCTCTGATGAATGGATGGAGAAATCTCGTATCGCCACTCAAAATTGATGTAGTGAGACTGGTGTCCAGGCATGGGTCCAAGCAAACATACTGGTGGTTCTAGATCAACAGTGGAGCATACTATAAAATTGGTATCAAATTGAATACTTTTTATAATAATTCTCTAATCTTATTTCATTTATAAATAATAAACCCTATTTTTTAGACAATAGAACTACGTCGTCCACCAAATTTGTGGGAGATATTTAAGAAGTTGCACAAAAGAAAGGAAAAGGATGACAACTTTGTTGATGCTAAGTCTAAATGCATTAATGTAAGTTCATTTTGTTCTCTTTAATCCCACTTGGAGACCGATTTCATTGGGTATGTTGTTGTAGTAGTAATCTTATCTATAGAGTTCATTTTCTTCTTCTTTAATCCCACTTGGAGACCGATTTTTTGGGTATGTTGTTGTAGTAGTAATCTTATCTATAGATGATATCGAGAATTGTCTCTTTTATCTTATTTTTAAAATTTTGAAGCTGGACAAGAGTTCCCCTGGCATATATGAGGAAAAACAAGACGGAATTAGTAATTTTTTTTTGTAGCTATTTGTGCTTTTTTTGTGCTGATTTGAGCAGCTATTTGTGCTATTTTTTTGTGCAAGTTTGAGCAGCTATTTTTTGTGCAGATTTGAGCAACTATTTGTGCTATTTTTTTAGCAGATTTGTGCAGCTATTTTGTGCAATTTTGAACAACCTATTTGTATTTTTTGTGCAGATTTGAGCAACTATTTGTGCTTTTTTCTTTTAGCAAATTTGTGTAGTTTTTTATGCAAATTGAAAGCCGATTTTATGTTATCTTTTGGGTAAATTTTGTGTTGTTTAGATAAAACTTTGTTCTACTTTTTCTTACAACTTTCTTAATTAGCTTCTAATAGTAACTTAATATGTAAATATTTGTGAAAAGCGTGAGTTTTTAATGATCTTTGTTTGCAAATTTTCATGTCATGGTTGCTGCTCTTTCGAGCTTATCAGATAATTCACAAGAAGTTCAAGAACTTGATATAAATTACTTATATTATGATGTTGTAGGTGGAGAAAAAAAATGACATGTGGATGGATTGGACTCTCAAGGTTTGACTATGTATCAAGATAGTTCACCTATGATATCTAAAGATGTTGCTGAAGAGCGCATTAGACGTAATATGAAAGAAGATGAAGAGAGGATTGTGTAGAGTTAGAGGTGCAACAACGAGTAGAACAGCAGGTCTTGCATTTGAGGCAACAAAGTGATGATCGATTCAAGTATATGGAGGAGCGATGGTCTCGCATGATGAGTGAGATGACGTTATCTTCTCGCTCATCTAATAATCCTACACTTGTTAAAAGAAAATCAACAAATGCTTAAGTATTTAAATATTTGTATATTTTTTGCTTGTTGAAGTTATGCTTTGGCATGTTTTAACTTCAGACATCTACTATTATTTTTGTTATATTTTTATGTTTTAAATTAATTTACTACAGGTATATTGAATAGTGCTATGCAACTATTATTCATTACATTTTAAATTAAATTAGTGACTGATTTGGTTTGTCACAATTGATTTTGAATTTGTGATTAATATATCTGTAAGAGAGCCATTTTGTGATAAAATATTTTGTCACGATTTATTTGAAACGGAATATTACGTCACAATTACTGTTAATAGATTTGAAAATTTATCACAAAAACTATTATGTTACTATTTTGTAACGAAATATTCTCGTCAGGAATTTGTAACGAAATTTTACCCAAATACAAGAATTTATATTGTCACAGATAAGTCTGTCACAATGCCGTCACAAAATTTTGTGACAGGAATTGAAATCCGTCACAATGAGTTTATGACCCCAAGTTCTGGGACATTCATATTTCCGTCACGGATTCGTCATAAATAAAAATTTGTAACGAAATTGTGACGAAATTGGCTGTCACAGTTTTGCTCTTTTCTTGTGTGAGGTAGACTCCTGTGATTTGTCTGAGCTGGATACTTCTTTATTTTCCTCTCCCATTTTGTATCATAGATACTACTTAATAGCTGGCTCACAGATCAAGATCATTTTTTGTCGATGTGAAAGATCAGGCTATACTGCAATCACAGAGCATACTCAGACAGAACCTTGGCTCTGATACCATTATTGCGGAAGCAAACTGGATAGAATGTGATTATTACACAATTACTATCCCAAAATAAAAGTCGCCAAAAAATAGTAAAAAAAATAAATACAAAAGAACAACGAATTTTATAAGATTCGATAAAATATTATTTTTACCTATATCCTCAGATACAACTGACCCAATTTTATTTTACTCTAAAGAGTACAAGTGAAATAATACAATAGAAAAAGAAAAATAAATGCCTTAGAAGATGAGAAGGCAAGTGAGGTGTGTTTTAAATCATAAAACTACACTTCAATTTATAAGGAAAAAAATCCTAACAAATTGTCCACCCACCAATGTGAGGTGGACATACAAATAGTAACATAAAACACTAAATCTAGCTCAAAGTTAAATTTAAAAATTTATAACCAAACACTAATTTTGCAGTGAAATGAAATATGACTCTTATTTTTAGAAGGTGAATTTACATAAATCACACCATGTAAAGAGTTAATTGCCATTTTTTTCTATCCTTTTTCAATCTACGAGAATCTCTTAAAAATGACAATTCGAATATATTAATTCAGTAGCTTGTATACATTCATTCAATTTCGGATATAAAAATTAAGGTTTTAAGTATCAACAGGTAACATTTAAAACATGTTGTATTAAACATTGGGATAATTTAAAAAGCAGAATAAATGTATTCGGATTACTGAATTAATGCATATGAATGAAAAGAAAGAATATTTGAAACTTTTTAGAATGAGTGTAAATAATAAAAAAAAATATGATAAATAAAAGTGTGTAATTAAGTAATTTTTTTTGAAAGCTCTTATACTCCTTCGCAAACATAGAGAACCACAAAAGCAAACATTAATTGAGGCAACGAGGAAAAAAATAAAGGGAAAAAGGTCACAAATATCCCTGAATTACTTGAAATGGAGCATAAATACCCCTCTGTTACATCTTGGCTCAAAAAATGCTCCTCAAATAAATTTTTGTTCAAAAATACCCCCCCCCTCTGACGGAAATAAAGAATGATTAAAATTTATTTGAAGATGGGTTAGGATTGAATTTTTTATGGAAAAAGGAATATTTTAAAGAATAACTTTAAAATTTTAAGGAGGGATATTTTTTAATCGAAAACTATGTAAGAGCATTTTTGCTCTATTTGTAATAGTTAATAGGTATTTTGACTCTTTTTCGTTTCTGTCTGGGGCGAGAAGAATTTTTAAGCTATAAATTTAACATAAGGGTATTTTAATACCCAAAAATATAATGGAAAAATATTTTTAAATCAAAATATAACGATGAAATATTTTTTTATCTTTTTTTCTAAAAATAGTAAAAGAAATGATGGGTCTCACGGATACCGTTTTCCTATGAAATCTTGATTGTAAAGCATTTGTAATAGCCATTGGACCCCATACTTTCCAAATCAATAATACATCCACATAACAACCAACATCTCACATGGGTCTCCCTCATAATTAATTTTGTCTTCTTTCTCCCTTTCCATATTTCGTTTTTTTCCTTAATTCTCACCGAATAAATAATATTCGTTCCCTTCCTCTTTACGACTATTAAACTTTTGTCTTTACAGAAGATAGCCAGAATTTGTGAAAATTTAAAAGGGGACAAAAAGCGTTCAATTTAAAGGAATTATTATTTTAAACTTGGACAAACATAAGGAACCATATTTGTAATTTTTCCCTAATATGTGCTGGCTGCTGCAACTTTAATCTTTTTACTAGCTAAACTTCTATATCCATTCCTCTTTATTCTTCACACCTGGAGAGAAGGATGGGAATCAATGTCAATATTCCATGGTCGCCTTTTACTTATCACATTTTATTTTTCAAGAATCAAATAGCATGAACGTTAAATAATATTTTTTAAATTACTCTATTAAATTATTTGGGTAGTGTCCCGTAAATATGTGAAAACGCGTGAATGCGCCGAATATGAGAGTTGGCATTAGATAGCTAGGCCCATCCAATTGAACCTTTATTCACCTACCCATTCATTATTTATCTGCTGCTTCATATTCAAACTGCTTCGCTTGAAGACACTACAGATACCAGAAAGTGATAGATTCATATATACAATTCTTTCATTTTTTTTCCATTTTAGTAGAAATACTCGGCTAGCCACTTAAAGAACTTGGTATGTTGCTTTCTCGTTCTGTTTAAAGCTGCTGTCTTTTTTTGTTCTTGGTTCTTGTTTGAGCTGAAAATGTTCAAGAATTTCTTAGTGACATCTCCAATGGTCTCTTTTGTACTTGAAGATCTGTTACATTATGATGTGAAATGGGATTTCGCAGGTACATTATAAAAAGGGTTTGGGTGACTATTCTTTCACCATTCCTCCAATGGGGAAACTTGGTTTGCTTCATCTGCTTTGTGGAATCTTGGTTTTTTGGACTGTCTCTGTTGTAAAAGCAGAGGATGCTTATAGATACTTTACATGGACTGCCACTTATGGAATGGCTTCTCCATTAGGTACTCCCCAGCAGGTTAGCACTATGTTTCCCTCTTAGCTGTTGTTGTTTTGTTACTTTTTCCTGATATGGGTTAATCAAGAAATTTCATTTTTTTAATGAAAGCTTTGATCTTTGAACTTGTTAGGTAATACTTATCAATGGTCAGCTCCCTGGTCCTAGGCTTGATCTTGTCACTAATGAAAATGTTGTCCTCAACTTGATTAATAAGTTGGATGAACCCCTTCTCTTGACATGGTGAGTTTCCTTTCCAATATATCCCTTTGTGCATTCACATTTGCTTGCATATGGCCTTAACGTCTTAAAAACCTACTTATTCGCGGTTAATTTTGTTTACTACAGTCGTTGTGTGATCTCATTCACATTGTCTGTCCAAGTCTAGATGAAAGAGGAGTTTCCATCGGAAACCACCTCTATACCCCATAAAGAGGTAGGGGTAAGGTTGTGTACATCTTACCTTCCCCAGACCTCATGGGATTACACTGGCTTTGTTGTTGGTGTTGCACTTGTTTTCGAATTTGTGTTCCCCTTTTGGAATGTGGCAACTGACTGGGATGACTGCATTCTTCTGTTTCTTGAGTGTTCATGGTAGAAGAGCTAGAAAGCGTAGTGTTAAACTGAGAATTATTTTATTATGTTTAGGAACGGAATCAAACAGAGAAAGAACTCTTGGCAAGACGGAGTTTTGGGAACTAATTGTCCTATTCCTCCAAACGCAAATTACACTTACAAGTTTCAAGCTAAAGACCAGATTGGAAGCTATACTTATTTTCCTTCAACTCAACTGCACAGAGCTGCAGGAGGTTTTGGAGTACTTAATGTTTATGCAAGATCTGTAATCCCTGTTCCATATGCAAAACCTGCTGGAGATTTCAGTTTGCTTATTGGTGATTGGTACAAGACTAGTCATAAGGTGAGTCTACTGCCTATTTCTTACCGTCTTTTCTATTTAAACTTAGCTACCGTGGGTCACTTAGGTATTGCCAGAAGCTTTTATGGGTTCTAAATTCTTAAAAGTACAGCTTGGTTCTACATAAATCTGACCAAAGCTATTGGATTCTGCCGACCCCATAGCTTTCTCTCTAGCTCCCTCTGGTCAGTCATATGCTAGAAGTAACTTATTGAGGACCCTAATTTCTGCCTCATCTAATGATATGTATTAATGCCTTCTTTCTTGATTTGTTTGGGACATTGAAAGAAATATACTTTTCATTCCTTGCCACAGTCTAAGATTTTTATGTATGTGTGATGTTTTCATTTTTAAGAATTTTGAGTAAATGTCAAAACATATTTAAGAAAATGCTTGAAGGAAATTACATGAAGTTTTCCATTGCTCTCATGTGTGAAGATTTTTTTAATTAAAAGGATACTCAATTTCTTCGTACCCTGGGGACTTGCAGGCATTGCGTCAAATATTGGATTCAGGGAAGTCTCTTCCCTTCCCAGATGGTCTCCTTATAAATGGCCAAAAGCAGTCAACTTTCACTGGCGATCAAGGTTATTCTCAGCATTTGAATCTTCTCTAATGCCCATGTTCATTACTGAATTGCCATTCACCATAAAATGTGCTGCTGTTTTACCCTCTACAAGTAACAACTCATTAACAACACCGATCTTGCTTTTGATTTTCAGGCAAAACATATATGTTCAGAATTTCAAATGTGGGTTTGAAAACTACCGTTAATTTCAGAATTCAGGGCCACAAGATGAAGCTGGTAGAGGTTGAAGGATCCCATGTCATTCAAAATTTATACGATTCTTTTGATGTCCATGTTGGTCAATCTTTATCCATCCTTGTCACCTTGGATCAATCTCCAAAGGACTACTACATTGTTGCATCTACAAGGTTCACGACAACTGTCCTTACTTCCACTTCAGTGCTTCACTACACAAACTCACAAACACCTGTATCTGGAGCTGTGCCAGCTGGTCCATCTGATCAATTTGAGTGGTCTGTGATGCAAGCGAGAACGATCAGGTATACATCCCAGTGTGCATTCCACTACCTTCTCACAGACTCACACCAATGCATTATGGCCTTTCAAGTTTTACAATCCTGGCTTTGTTTATTGCCCTTAGTCCTGTATTTGTTAAAGTTTTCATATTCACCATGAATAGACATTCATAGATTGTTAGGGTGAAGGATAACCTTGGAGTAACAAGGGTAGCAACTTACTATGACAACACTTTAGCGAGGTAAACTATTGTCTGCAAGGCAAGTAACATGAGTTTCCTGCTGCAGTGTCCTTAAAGGGGACCATTATTCTGTTGCACCAGCTTAGTATTTTTGCCTCAAGCACATGACTGGGAATATGGGAGGCAAAATTGACAACTATGATGGTTATAGCTCTTCAATTACCTAACTAGTTGTTTTCCTTTTGAAGGTGGAATTTGACATCAAATGCAGCTAGACCAAATCCTCAGGGTTCATTCCATTATGGAAGAATTACACCTTCAAGGACAATCTTGCTTGCCAACTCTGCACCACTTATCAGTGGGAAGCAGAGATACGCTGTCAATGGTATCTCTTACATTAACCCTGACACCCCTCTGAAACTTGCTGATCACTTTAACATCCCCGGGGTATTCAGTTTGGATTCCATTCGAAGTGCTCCAACTGCTGGTTCTCCACACCTTGCTACAGCTGTGTTGCCATCTTCTCTCCATGAGTTCCTCGAAATCGTTTTCCAAAACAATGAAGACACAATGCAATCTTGGCATCTTGACGGTTATGATTTCTGGGTTGTAGGGTATGTCATAATCATTAAAAGGTTTTGATTCATCGCGCTTAGTGTAAGGTCGACTTAGCTTTCTTACTCTTTCTGTTAATATTTGCAGTTTCGGATCAGGTACTTGGACACAAGGTAGTAGAAAAGGGTATAATCTTGTTGATGCTCTTACTAGACATACTACACAGGTAATTCCAATTTCCTCCACGGCGATGCAGCTGCTTCAAGGACATCACGTAAAGAGCCTTAACTAATATACACCACAAAGTAAAGAATTTTCAGGCTATCAAGTTACCTAAAATTCAACTACAAGTAACTTCTTATAGAGAACTTCAATTTATTTATGTGGTTTTGACTCAACACGAAGTTTCTGAAAGTTAAGAAGACCTTTTAATGCACATCAAAATGTGCTTTAGTTTTGTGGTCTTAAACATGTCATGTGGAAAGTTAGAAGTAAAGAGTGCCTAAAATGGGAAAAACATTCTTTTTGAAACAAACTAATTAAAAACCTAGACAAACAAATTGAAACGGAGGAAGTATTATTGTTAAAATCCTCAACAGTGACAATGTATGTAATCTTAAATCATTTATTGATGTAGTATTGGTTCATGAAAAGCTGAATCACAGTTTCTAAGCTTCAACATGAAATGTTTGTTACAGGTTTATCCTAAATCTTGGACTGCTATATTTGTGTCTTTGGACAACCAAGGAATGTGGAATTTGAGGTCTGCAATGTGGGATAGGCAATACCTTGGACAACAGGTTTACCTCAGGGTCTACAATCCAACAGCTAGTTTGGCTAATGAATATGACATGCCTACCAATGCTCTTCTCTGTGGCAAAGCAGCTGGTCGACATCCTTAATTTGGTCTCGTATTATTAAGTACTATGTTTTCTTGGTCATAAGAGGTTGACTACAAGAGCTGTCTGCAAAAGGATCTACTTGCTACTTATGTTGTCATACATAACAAGCAAATGTTTTGTGGTTGTTTGCTAAGTTAGTTTTTGATGAAATTAGTTGAGTTCCTGCCAAATAGATTCACCGGGATGTTTAAGATTTTACTATATTTATGGAACCTTCATAGAAAGATTACATTAAATGGCCTAATGAACATTCCATGATAAATGATCTTTGTGGCATGATGAAAGTAAAATATGAGATTTTCTGGAGATCAATATGTCACAAACATTCAGTGGTTATCACATATCTGAAAAAAAGTATTTGGGGTCACTTGTCATGCATTGTTGTTAGGTATATTTATAATAAAAATATTAGAATTATGTACACAATTACTTTTTTATATATTTTTTTTAACGAAAAATATGACATGTATTATTCAGTTCAGATATGATTTATTATTGTTAAGTGATATATATATATATAAACAAAGGTCCACTTGGTGGTTTATGGCTGAGTCTGACCTGTATATTATTTATCAAAGAAAATAAGTGCAAGGAGGAGGACATAGACGATAACTTTTAGAAAAGGCTAGAGAAACAAGCAGTGACATAGTCACATACTGAAAGTTGATTTATTGAATTCTTCGTCGAAAAATTATATTGCATATATTGAAAATTATATAAGATATATAAGTTATAAATTATATTTTATACATATATATTAATTTTTGAATATCATTTTCAAAAATGTTTGACTTCGTCAATAGAAACAAGATGTCATACAACATGAGCAAAATATTAGTCCAAATTTGAAAACTAATCTTCTTCACATATCAAGTTAAAAAGAGATTATATACTCACAGCAATGCCAATAATACTTAGTTTTGTGCACATTTTCGTTAATCCATGAAGAGGATCTAAAATGAGATATTTGATTAGATTTTTGAGAGAAAATAAATATTTTTTTGAGAATAGCAGAAATCGTTTCTCAAAAGTTAAAGAAATACGTTTTTTCTATAATATTTTTTGAATTTATTAGTCATACACAAACTATTTATCACTAAAAATACTTTTCAAAATAAGCTAATTCAAGAAGATTGATTAAACAGATTATTAGTTAGCATAATTACACAAAGCATCATTAATACTCCCCCGTTTTAATTTGTTTGATCTACTTTTTTTAGTCCGTTTAGAAAATAATTGTGCTTTTTCTGTTCATCAAGTTTGTGATTTTAACTTTTCACATAATATGTTTAAGATCACAAGACTTATATAAATTTTGGTGTATTTGACATATCTTTAGCTTGAGACCAAAACATTAAAATATTTTTTTTAATTTTCTTCAATTTGATGCAAAACCAAAATACATCAAAATTCAAACAAACTGAAATGGATGGAATAACAAAGTGGTTTATTCTTGGCTTGAACCTAAAATTTAGAATGCCAAGCTTCTCCAAATTCAATGGGGTTTTAATAGTATCAATAAATCATCTATGGTTCTGTGAAAGACAGTCACCGGAATCTCCGATTCTAGTGAAAGCATGGAGGTATGTTGGTCAAGAGATTTACAAGTTTATTGCCCTTTCTCTAATCGTGACAAAAACAAATTTGCTTTTGCTAAAGAATTAAATAATCTGATCAAATGGTATGATAAATTTGTCAAAGTAACATATATTCATACTTCAATTTATTAGTTTTATGAAACAACTTCATTGCCAATAAACCTCAATATTTATCCAAGATGAGGGCCTGTTAAAAAAAGAAAATCGTGAAATATTTTTAATCTTCTTTGGTTACTACTTAGTTAAATAATGAGAAGAAAACCTCCCTATATATTTTAAAAGGTTTTATTACATGAAAATATCATCAAAAATATTTATCACTAAATGTTAACTTTTTATTATATATATATATATATATATGTGTGGGGGGAGAAAAGGTAAAAAAAAAAAAAAAAAGAAGAAGAAGAAGAAAAAAAAGAAACCCATAAAAAAGTACCATTAAAAGTTTAAAAATAAGAAAAGCAAAACGTGTGGCAATGAAAAAAGGTGCAAATGCATCTAGTGTTAACAATGAGTTTGTGCATTGGAAAATGTCAAAAAATTTGCATATAGAAAGAGAAATGTCCAAATAAAGTCTTCTTATATTTTGTCTCTCTTCATTCACTGATAGCAATGATTATGGACAATAAATTGAAAAAATCATATATTTCTACACAATTTAATAACCAATAAACTAAACTAAATTATACCATAGTTAATTTATGTTTGAAAATATGCACAAAAAACAGGTTAAGTTATAATTGACTTTGTTTACGTTGAAACCATGTTAAAAAATAAAATAAATTTATCAAATATACAACCAACAATAAATAATATTTTTGTAAAGTATTAGAGAAATATGTAAAGTTATACTTGGGGTTAAAATATGCATAAACACTAGGAAGGATTTTGTTTGGCTTTGATTTGGTTGAAAGTGTGTTAAAAAAGTTTGTCTAAGTACAAGATGTGAAGGTCTTTCCCCCTAAATCATAGTGTTACCTTAAAATTAATAATTTAACCGGAAAAACAACATACATTAAGCAAATTCTGGACGGGTTTCCAAATATATATAGAGTCAAATTTACAAGTCAAGGTTGGTTTCACTTTGAAAAAGAAAACAACACCAAAAATATTGTGTTACTCATAAAAAAGCAATAAATTAACCAAACATACTATCAACAATAACTAAATTCCTGTAAGTATGGGGGGGCTTTTTTAATGAATTAGACTTGGTTTAAAATCTACACAACCATTAGATACAATTTTATTTGGCTTTATTTTAGTTGAAAGTATATTAAAAAGTATGTCTGAGAACAAGATGTGAAAGGTCCTTCCACCTAACCCATGTGTCACCTTAAAAAACAATAATTTTACCAAAAAAATAACATATATTTAACCAAACTTCAGTACATGTTTCCAAATATATGTAGCGTCAAATTTAGAAGTGAAGGTTGGTTTCACTTTGGAGAAAAAAACACCAAAAACATTGTGTTGTCCATAACCAAATAATAAATTAACCAAAAATACAACCAACAATAAACACAATCTCTATAGAGTGTAGGGGAAATATGTAAAGTTACAGTACAAGATGACAAGGTTCTTTCACCTAAACCATTGTGTTAATTTAAAACTCAATAATTTTACGAAAAACAAACATTAAACTAAAATTTTGGGTAGGTTACAGAAAATATGTAAACTCAAATTTACAAGCCAAGGTTGATTTCATATTGAAAAAAAAAAAACATCAAAAATAACAAACAAAAAAAAAAAAGAACCAACAATAAATAAAATCTCTGTAACCTGTACAGAATATGTTGGTTTAAAATTAAATAATATACTCACATAACCCATTGTGTTACCATAAAAAATAATAACATACCAAAAAATATAACCAACAATAACCCAGATGACTGTAAATTGTATAAGTGTTAACAATAAAGAACTAAACGTAGACAACCACCACGTTGAGATTTCATCCATCTTTAGATTTGTCCCGTACTACAGACGGAGTTTCCTCGGCTAAATCAACTTTCTCTTTTTTCTTTCCCCTACAACGATATCACCGCACCTTCTCCGATTTTCTTTTTTTGCAATGACTTAAAAACAATAACGCTGGGGGTGCCTCCATCTTGAACACGTACTGGAGACGGAGTAAACAAATCAAGATTGAATGTCGATCTTGAGCATACCATGGGTGTGCTACCCAAATCAATAGTGTCTACATTAAACGGAGATTATTTCTAATAGGAGTTTTTTCTCCACCTATTATTATGACGGAGAAAACAGACGAATTGACCACAAGGGAAAAAAACAGAAAAATATAGAAGATGACAGAAAAAGAATTCTAAAAACAAAAGTGTAGTTCAACCATAAAAACTACAAAACAAAGGATGAAGAGTAAAAAAATGAAGGAAGATGGAAGGACTATGAGAAAACTCAAAATTTCATCAACCAAAAAAGATTAAAAGATTACTCAGCCGACTTTGGGAACATAAAAAGTTAATAAATGTCTTCTCAATCTCAGATAATTATTTACCTTTTTTGGTTTAATAGTACACGCCACCAGTCAATAA
>JAPFFP010000046.1:8501327-8520973 GCA_026153255.1 Solanum medicagineum
ATAAAAAGTTAATAAATGTCTTCACAAACACAGATAATTATTTACCTTTTTTGGATTAATAGTACACGCCACCAGTCAATAACCCAAGTTTATATATATATATATATATATATATATATATATATATAATATTTAATATAAGTGTAGTACATGTAAAATGGATGAAAATAAACTCCCCCCCCCCAAACCCCAAAAAAAATCTCTAACACAAGTCATTGAAGCATTTATTACTCTTCAACGGATACAATTATTAATATATAACTTTTTGACGCAATATATATCATAAGTACATACAAAAATAAACAAGTTCAACCATAAAAAAGTAAGTAGTCTCACATATGCCATTCTATCATTAATTACTTGTATTTTACACGAAAAAAATAAACAAAAAATATATGACTTTCCACACAAATTATGACATCTTCAAAACTAAAAATTAATTTTTAATTAAATATATATAAAAAAAAAATAAAACCGAACATGACATAATTGTAAATAAAATCCCAAAAGGATAAATATTTTGGGGTGTTGACATATTTTGTAATTTAGCATCTTAAAATATTTACTCAAGCAATTTTTTCTTAAATAATTATGATTTTACGTGTGTTTTTTGCGCAAAAAAAGGCATAATAATTAGCCGTCAAGGTCCATTTGCCCCCTTCGTTTTAGCTTTCTGGGACAATATGGCTATGATGTAGGATTTGGTCTTATCAATTAATAGCCTTCTTTCTACATTATCTACAAAAATATTTATGTATCTATTAAACATTAGTTTACTCGACAAACACCATAAAATTGTATGTTGCTAAAAATACTTGATTTCTTAGATACAACTTATGTAAATTTTATTCACAAAATCTAAAAATACTCATTTTCGAAGTGGACATGAAAATGAGGCTAGACCAATAAACTATTCTCAAAAAGAAAATTTTACATATTTTGGGTCGGTTATCCTTAATGGCTAGGATCATCAACGACGATGTTACTCATTTCATTGGGGCATTATGGATGAAAGAGGCCTGTCTTTGGAGTCTTGTGTGATAAGAAGATATCAACTAAACTAATTAGAAGATAAGTTGTACAAAGCGGTGGTTAGACCGTTCTTATTATATGGTGTAATATGTTGGCAACACATGTTCAGACGATGCTTGTACGTTGCGGAGATGAAGATGTTGATAAGGATGTGTGGCATTAGGAGTATTAACAAGATTATGAATGAGGTTATTGAAGAGAAAGTGGGATCGGAGTAGTTTGAGTGACAAATAAAATGAGGGAAGCAAGACTAACATAATTTGAACATATGCAGAGAAGGTGCGCCACCGCTTCAGTGAGGTGGCTTGGAAAGTTGGATGTAGGGGTACACAAAGGGGTAGGAGTAGATTGAAAAAATATTGATGAAGAGAGGTGATTATAATGATATGCCACAATTTCATGTTATCTAGGACATGATTTTAAATAGAAAGAATTGGAGGTTGCAAAGGTAGATGTTGTCTTTCTGTGTGGAGGTTTAGTAACTCTCATAGGACTGGTCGTGCCCTTATATATAGTTTTTACCATATGTTGTTTATTGTATTTTGATTATCACATTATTTTGCTGAACAAAATCAAATAAAAAATCGCATCAAACTACAAATAGAGTCAAATCAAGAAAAAAAATTCAACTAGTGATTTGGTATTGAAAAGAAATCTAACTATACTTGCATTGAGTTGGTTTTAACTCTTAAAAGTCAAACCAACCAAAACCCAACTTGACATTGTATATATAACTTTTAAAAATTATTTTACGAAAGTGCAAGAGAGAGGGGGGGAGCGAATTTAATTTTCATCCTTCTTCTTGAACCTGCACTCAGTTAGTCAGCTAGAACATCAAACAGTCGACTATTATTTATCATACAAGAGTGCAGATAAAGTAAAGAGCATAAAAGAAAATTTGACACCGAATGTTTTTATACTAGTTCAGAATGTGAATCCTAGGTCTAGTCCCCTTAGGTTGCAATGGATATCTCTTCAAGCCTTTTTGTAAAGTGGGGGTTACAAGAATTGAAACTCATTCTACTCTCAATAATTTTATACTCTTTTTTCATTTTGATACAGTCCTCTCTATCAAATTTTTCTTCTTTTTCTCTCTTCTTTTTTTTCCTCACAGTAAAGCTAAAAGATTACAATGATTTTAAAGATAAAGAGCTTTGAAGAACGTCTTGATTGCAGTAGGCTTGTATAATTTGTGAGATATTCAAATACCTCCTTTTATATGAAGATATGGCATCGCAAGGGAATTGATCTATGGAATCAGGTAATGTGGATTCCATCTTCCAAGGATAAGAACAAGGCTTCTTAAGGAAAGATAAATCATATTTGTCATCTAGTTTATCATCTCCAAGACATCAGATTGATCGTCTAGATTTTTCTGTTGTGTGATTGATCTTCTTGATCTGCGTTGCTTTATTTATTTCCTTGATTTTGCTTTTGTGCTTAATTGATTGATCCTTGATTGATTTCCCAAATTTGGTCAATCTTCTACTGTTATTCCATATTGGACGCTTTTCTTTCCTGCGTGTCATCAGATCTTCAATCAGCATCACATCTCCTTTTCCGCTTGTCATCAGATCTTCAATTAGCATGTCATCTGGATCTTGATATATTTGTTTTTCTTTTATGCTTGCTATCAGATTCTCTTTTTACATCGTGCTAGATTTTTCTTTGGAGATTTTTATTGTTTCCTTTTTGATGTGCTCCTACAGTTTGTCATTAATCAAAATATTTTAGCACTAACAATCTCCCCCTTTTTATGATGACGATATTTCATATATAGTTAACTTTCCTGATAGTGTTAGTCAACTACTAGAGCTCTCGAGTCTAATAGCTTCAAGGAGATGATGGTTCCTTTGACTTTATGCATTCATTAATTGTATTCTATTACTTCTTCGCCTTTGACATCAGCAAAAAGGAAACCAAAAAAAAAAAAAACAAAAGAATAGAAGAAGCAACAACACTAATAATAAAAGGTGCTTTGCATATCAGATTAGTAGTTCATATGCATAATAAAGCATGCAGTCCACAAAAAAACATATAGCAGTTTGAGATTAAAAAAAACTTCATCACACAGACAAGAGACAATGCCGTGAGGGTGGAGAAAGTAAGAGATGGTATTGACAGTGGCAGTCTTTAGATTCTCAAAAATATTGGTCAGATTGGTTGCCAGAACATCAGAGTTGTTTTGAATCCTTTGAGCAACCTTGATGGTTTGAATGAGATCCAGACGAATCTTCCCCACATTAGTTCCAGTTTCTTTGGAGATATCCTTGACCTTGTTTAAAGTTTCTGTAATGACCTCGAGCTTGAAGTGATAGGATATGATTAGGTCATTTGCATCCATGCCTGAGATCTTGGCATGCAGATCTTAATTACCTTTAGATCGAGAGAAGTAGGAGGAATAGGTTCATGAGGAGAGTTGTCACCAGCCGGTTCATCACCATGACCAGAAGAGGGTTTAGACTTGAGGGACCAAGATTCATTGGAGAGTGAATAGCCCATGCTACTGAAGGCCCTGGAATTATAACATTGCTTGACAACAAGAGGAGGGATGTCAGAGAGGTATACATTGTTTGTCTCGAGACTCTTAGAGATAAGCATCCCATAAGGAAGACTTTGAGAATCCAGAGTTGAGTCAGCCATATGAAGGAGTATGTAGAAGGAGAGTTTGATTCTTTTATTAGATAGAAGATAGTAGGTGAAAAAAGTGTCTCGAGCAAAGAGAGTAGAGAGAGATCCAGCACGGGGAACAAGGGTTGTTGACACAATGTGAGTGAGAACCCTGACTTCAAAGGAGACATCCTTTGGGCCTCAGTTTGGGGGACAGGGACTAGAAGGTGAGGAAAAGAGGGCCTTCTTGGATTTTTCAAAAAAGACATTGAAATTAGAAGGCCAAGAGGTTTTGACTGGGAAAGAGAACCCAGAGCAATGCATCTCAAAAATTTCATCAAAGATATCAGGGTCAAGGAAGATCCTTTCCTAGAACTAGGGTTTCGATTTCACCAGGGACAGAAGAGCGGAGATTTGCATAAAAAAGCCTTACCAGAGGTTCATAAATGATCTTTGGAGGAGATGAGAAAATCTTTTCCTATCCTTGAAACACAAAAAATTCCTTGATAGGACAATGAATCGACATGAGGTGATCCAAATCCACAATATGCCCATGTACAATAGTCTTCGATTTGAGAGTCTAAAACAGAGATTCATTCGAGGAACTCCAGAAATCTATCTTCACATCAAACGAGCTTTCAACATCGAACACGTGTTTCTTTTTAAGGTCAGTAGGAGGTTGAGAAGGAACAGAGCGTTTAAGGGATGAAAGAGGGGAGTCGGAAGAGGCAGGGGAGGAGGAGGAAAAGGAATTTTCAGAGTCTACTGGAACTGAAGATTAGGCTACGCCCTTTCCCTTGTTCCTAGAGCTTTTTCGAGGAGGCATTCTGAGAGGCGTAGGGGATGAACGGAGAAGATTGAGGATTGAAGAAGAAAAGAAATGAGTTTAAGGTATTTAAAGAGGGGAATAAAAAATACAGAGAAAAAGATAATGGGAACGAAGTAACAAAACAGGAAGAAGAAAAGGTTCAAACTGACATAAAAGGAAGGATATGCAATCAGCCGTCAAAAGTAATTACTGCACATAATAAATTCAGGGTAATCATTTAAGGTAAAAGAATCAATTAATGCGAAAATTGAATAATAACTATATTTAAAAAGATTTTGACATAATATTTAAGGAATTTCTTAGATTGCAAAATCTTTCTTTAGACAAAGGTTTTGTAAAAATATCGACAAGCTTATTTTCTGTATTAATAAAATTAATTTCAACATTACCATTTAAAAGATGATCTCTAATAAAATAATACTTGATGTCAATGTGCTTAGTCCTAGAATGATGAAGAGAATTTTTTGAGAGACAAATTGCACTAGAATTATCACAGAAAATTTTAGCAGGATTAGCAACAATATCGTAATCAGCCAATTGATGAATAATTCAAAGAATTTGGGTGCAACACAAACCAATTGTCATATATTCTGCCTCAGTGGTAGATATAGAAACACAATTTTATTTCTTGATATTCTAGGAGATGAGAGATTCCCCAAGAGATTGGCAGGATCCACTAGTGCTTTTTCGATCAACTTTATCACCTGCGTAATCAGCATCTGGAAACCCATAAAGATCAAATGCAGATGATTTTTTATACCATTGTCCAAAGAAAGTAGTTCCCACTAGATATCGAATAATTCTTTTAACTGCAGTTAAATGGGACTCTTTAGGAGCAGTTTGAAACCTAGAGCATTTGCAAACACTAAACATAATATCGAGTCTACTAGCAGTAAGATAAAGTAATGAACTAATCATACCTCTATACTTAGATTCATTAATGCTCTTACCATTTTCATCCAGGTCTAAGCTGTATGAGGGGCTCACAGGGGTATTAATGGACTTTGCATTCTCTATTTCAAATTTTTGAATCAACTCCTTAGTATACTTACTTTGGCAGATGAAGATTCCATGATCAGATTGAAGAATTTGTAATCCAAAAATGAAGGTTAACGCACCCATAAGGTTCATTTCGAGCTCACTTTGTATGAGATTAGCAAATTCCTTGCACAAATTGTCATTAGTACTTCCAAAAATAATATTATCAACATGTATTTGAATAATAATATTATCAAAAAAGGATTTTTTTAATGAAAAGAGTTGTGTCAATACTTCCTCTAGATAAGCCATGGATCAGCAAACATTTACTTAGTTGATCATACCAAGCTCGTGGTGCTTGCTTGAGACCATACAGGGCTTTAGACAACTTAAAAACACGGTGAGAAAAATTAGGATGTTCAAAGCTCGGAGATTGTTTAACAAAAACTTCTTCTTCTATAAAACTATTTTAAAAAGAACTTTTGACGTCCATTTAAAATAATTTAAAACCTTTGAAAGAAGCATAAGCTAAGAGTATACGAATATATTCTAACCTGGCAACAGGAGCGAAAGTTTCGTCATAGCTGACTCCTTCCTATTGAGAGTAGCCTTGTGCTACCAATCATGCTTTATTTCTGGTAACTTTTCCATCTTAGTTCAACTTGTTTCTAAACACCCATTTGGTTCCAATGATGGAAGTGTTTTCAGGTTTGCTAACTAGAGTCCGAAATTGATTTTTCTCAAATTGTTCAAGTTCTTCCTTCATAGACTTGACCCATTCACTATCTTCTAAAGCGTCTTCAACTTTCTTGGGTTCTAGCTGCGAGGTAAGAGCTATATTGGCATTCTTTTTGCTTGAGGCTCTTATTCTCATTCTATCACTTGCATTCTCAATGATGAACTTCTTCGGATAGTCAGGTTCACTCATCCATTCATTTGGGAATGACTCAGTCACTAGTTGACTAAGTTGATTGATCTTTCTCTATAACTTCTTTTGAAAAAATAACTGCACTTTGTGAGTTGATAATTTCTTCATCGTCCGAGCTACATCTTTTCTCAGAGGGTTGATTAGATTCATCAAATATAATATGAACAGATTTTCTACAGAAGATATATATTTATTAAATACTCTGTAAGATCTACTAGAATTAGAGTAGCCAAGGAAAATACATTCATCATTGCAGAGATCAAACTTACTCAAATTATCCTTACCGTTGTTGTGAATAAAGCACTTACAACTAAATGGATGGAAATAGCCAATGTTTGGCCTCTTATCGTTCTATAATTATAAGAGGTTTTCTTTAAAATGGGTCTGATAAGGCACCTATTGAGGATGTGAGATGTCGTGCTTACAGCTTCAGCTCAAAAATGATGAGGGAGATCATGCTCACTGTTCATGGTTCTGACTATGTCTTGAAGAGTCCTGTTCTTTCTTTCAACCACTCTATTTTGCTGAGAAGTTCGTTGAGCTGAAAAGTTATGCTTATAGCCTTCTTCATTGCAAAAATTTTCAAATACTTTGCTTTGGAAATCTCTACCATGATCACTTTTAATAGATATAATGTGGTAGCCTTTTTCTCTATGAACTTTCTCAGAAAGGAACTCAAAATTCTTTAAGGTATCATCTTTGTTAGCCAAAAATATTACCCAAGTAAAATGAGAATAATCATCAACTGTGACAAAAACATACTTTTTTCCTCTGATACTAGTTGTTCTAGTAGGACCAAAGAGATCCACATGAAGAAGCTACAAAAGTTTAGTAGTAGAGACAATATCTTTATTTGCGAAGGAGGTTCGTGTTTGCTTACCTAGTTGACATGCGTCATAGATGTGATCCTTAGCATAGTCAATTTTTGGAAGACCTATAATAAGATCAAGTTTAGCCAGCTTTTTGATAAGTCTCATGCTGGCATGTCTCAACTTCCTGTGCCAGATCCATGGATCCTCTGTCATAGAGGCTAGACAGCTGTGCTCAGTAGCTCCTTTGATGGAATTCAGGATATATACATTTTTATCTTAGCTTCCAGGAAGAATTTTTTCTCCAGAGCTGTCTTCAATAATGCATCCTGTTTTTCTGAATCTTACTTCCAGATCTGAGTCACATAGTTGATTGATGCCTAACAAACTAAATTTTAGCCCTTTCACTAGATAAACATTGGTAATGTCATAAGATTTGCTGAATGAGATTGTGCCAATGTCAATTACAGTTTCAGTTGAGTTGTCTCCAAAGCAAATTTTTCCTCCCTTATAGTCAGTTACAGATTTGAACAAAGATTTGTTGCCCGTCATATGGTTTGAACATGCACTATCAAGATACCACTTCCCTTTGAATTTAGTGCAATGTTCCTGCAATACAAGATCAATTTTGACTTTTAGGTACCCAAATATTTTTGGGTCTCTTTTGGTTAGCCGCAGCCTTGACCCTACAGACCATATTAAAAGGCTTTGAGTGATGAATACGACACCTGGAGTAGGTGTGTCCAGATTTACCACAATAATGACATGATAGTTAACTAGGTTGATCAGCACCAGAATGACTGGACAAATCATTTTGAGAATAAGTTGACTTGAAAGATCTATTCGGGCTACAATGTTTTTGAACATTTTTCAAACGATTTTTAAGCTCGAAGTTTTCTTTATCTAGTAAATCTCGCTCAACAGTGCAAACTTCAAGTTTAATTTCTAAAGCATTTTTTTCATCTTGTATGGATCTAAGATTTTCAAAAGATTTTTTCAAGTCTATAATGGCTCGATCTAGGAGATCTTTCAAATGAAGTTAGTTATAGCATATATCATTGCTTACCTGGTTGCTTTCGCCTATAGCCATGAAGCAGACATTTGTATTATCTTCATTGTTATTCTGATATATCCTCATTACTCCAGCTGCTAAAGGCTTTATTTTTAAATTGCCCTTTAGGATATCTTCTTTTGGCTTCAGGACATTCACTTGCAATGTGTCCAAATTTACCACATTCATATCACCTGCCATCATTTCGATTGTAATTAGTAATCTGTTTGTTTTTGGAATAGTTTTGCTTACCTCTTCTTTGGTTTCTGTTGCGTCTGAAGGTTTTCATCACTATTTTTGTAGTTAATGCAATCTCATCTTCATTTAGATCTTCTTCATCATCTTAGATCTCATCAGTCTCTTTGAATGCAACAGATTTTTTCTTGTCAACCTCCTCCCTTCTTATTTTTAGATGTGTTTCCTCGAGAGCAATCATATCACCTCTGACTTCATCATAACTGAGGTTTTTAAGATCCATGCTGTTAAGAGCCACAACTTTTGCATGCCATTTAGGTGGTAGACTTCTGAGAATCCTTTTAATGTGCTCAATAGGAGGATATTTTTTGGCCACAACCTTGAGTTCTCCAATGATTTTGCTGAGGCGAGCAAACATGCTTTCCACTGATTCACCTTTCTTCATTTGGAATAGTTCATACTCATAGACTAGAATACTGAGAATAGTTTCCTTAACTTTGTCAGTTCTCTCATAGGTGACTTCCAGTTTGTCCCACATTTCCTTGGCAGTTTTACAACTAGATTCTTCTCCATTGATGGCATTGTAGAGAACATTCTTTACCCTAGAGGTGATTTGAATTACTTTCATCTGCTCATTTGTGTAGTTCTCCAGACTAGGTATGATAGTTGCTTGACTGCCTTCGGTACTTATTTGATCTTCAGTTGTTGGTTTGGTCACAGGTATGAGGATGTCCCCTAGTTTGATAACTCTCTAGACCTTCACATCATAAGATTTAATGAATGTTTCCATTCTTATCTTTTTGTGTGAAAAATGTTTCCCATTGAAGTAAAAAGGGGTCTAGTTTGTGAAGTTCTCTCTTGAAGCAGGACTTCAATTGTTTGTTTTTGATTTGCCATGATCTTTTCTCACTTGTGGTTAGACAGAGAAATGTAATGAGACCAGACTCTGATACCAATTGAAAGTTTAGGGGGGGAGGGTGAATTGAATTTTCTTCCTTCTTCTTGAACCTGCACTGAGTTAGTCAACTAGAGTATCAAATATTCGACTATTATTTATCAGATAATAGTTCAGAGTAAAGTAAAGAGCATAAAAGAAAATTTGACACCTGATGTTTTTATACTGGTTCGGATTCAATATGAATCCTACGTCCAGTCCCCTTGGGTTGCAAGAGATATCTCTTCAAGCCTTTTTGTAAAGTGGGGGTCACAAGAATTGAAACTTATTCTACTCTCAATAATTTTCTTGACACTTTTTTCTTTTTAATACAGTCCTCTTTATCAAAATTTTCTTCTTTTTCTCTCTTCTTTTTTCCTCACAATAAAGCTAAAAGATTATAATGATTATAAAGATAAAGAACTTTGAAGAATGTCTTGATTGCAATAGACTTGTATAGTTTGTGAGATATCCGGATGTCTCCTTTCATATGAAGAGGTGACATCCCAAGGGAATTGATCCCTGGAATCAGGCAATGTGGATTCCATCTTCCAAGGATAAGGGCAAGGCTTCTTAAGAAAAGATAAATCAAATTTGCCATCTGATTGATCATTTCCAAGGCATCTGATTGATCTTCTAGATTTGTCCATTGTGTGATTGATCTTCTTGATCTGAGTTGCTTTATATATTTTCTTGATTTCGCTTTTGTGCTTGGTGGATTGATCCTTGATTGATTTCCCAAATTTGCTCAAACTTCTACTTTTATCCCATATTGGACGCTTTCCTTTCTTACTTGTCATTAGATCTTCAATCAACATCTCATCTGGATCTTGATATATTTGTTTTCCTTTGATAATTGCCATCAGATTCTCTTTTAGCATTGTGCCAGATTTTGCTTTGCAAATTTTCACTGTTTCCTTTTTGATGTGTTCCCGCAGTTTGTCATTAATCAAAACATTTTAGCACTAACATTTTATACATAAAAATATTTATTTTATTATAATTTATAAACATTTCTTATACTTTTTCATAGTAATTTTTTTATCTTTATAATCATATTATTTAAGTTTGGCTTAGAATTTTGTATGATCTAATAAAGGTGATGGTCCATAAATATTAATAATTTAAATAAAGTTCAAATTAAAATTAAATCAATACCAATGCTAACAAAGAAAATAAAATAATAAAAATTCAACAATAAGAATGACAATAATATTGAATATTGTTCTTTAGTTTTACCTTGGTATAGATAATTCAAATACACAATTTAATGTAGTTTTTCTTTTTTATTTAGTCATGTAGTAATACTTATTAGACTCGTTTTAGCATAATTTAGTACTTTGAAATATGACCGAAGCATTGGAGGTCCTTAACCCTTTCTTATTATTAGTAAGATAGGTTGCCTTGGTTCTGTAATATGGTTCAAATCTGGCTTTTCATGAATATGAAACCCCATTCAGTAGATTTTAGTGCGATGAATAATTATCCTTTCCTCCTATGAGTACTCAAGGCCCCCTTTCTTTTGGTAGATGTCGCCATGTGGCTTAATCCTAGATCATTCCTTTTCATTATGATTTATTTATAGGCAATAGTTATGTTATGCGGTTTCATTATTACTTTTGTTAAATATTTTAGTGATATCACTCATATCATATTTTGTATTATTATTTTTTTTAAAAAAACACCTAAAATAATTGTATTTTGATAGAACGAAAAAAATATTTGAAGCACAATTGAATTATATATTTGTAAAAATATTTTATCAAAAAAGTAGTAAAAATTCATAATAATTAGAAAATTTGAGAAACCCAAAAAACCTGAAAAAACTTAATTTTTTTTTTAGTTTAGTTTGATATATAGATTTAAAAACTCGACACATAATTTGATTTGACATTTGAAAATCCAAACTAATTCAGTTTATGTACACCTTAATTTTATTTTTACCAGAATTTGATAACTTTATAAAATTTTACTCAATATATTATTTTGGAGAAATAATATTTTGCCTTAATTAACTGTGTCTAAAATAAATGATTAACTTTGAACATAGTCGTATTGAAGAATCGATCAATAAAAGAACTCCATTATTTTGGGTGTTGTTGAATTTTTCAATGTTCAACTGGTTAAAATTTTTTAAAAAATTGAAAAAATAATATTTTTCTAATGAAAATCAGAAAGATAAATTTCATTAATATATTATAGATTAAAAAACTCAATTTTTTTTAGTTTAGTTTGATATATAGATTTAAAAACTCGACACATAATTTGATTTGACATTTGAAAATCCAAACTAATTCAGTTTATGTACACCTTAATTTTATTTTTACCAGAATTTGATAACTTTATAAAATTTTACTCAATATATTATTTTGGAGAAATAATATTTTGCCTTAATTAACTGTGTCTAAAATAAATGATTAACTTTGAACATAATCGTACTGAAGAATCGATCAATAAAAGAACTCCATTATTTTGGGGGTTGTTGAATTTTTCAATGTTCAACTAGTTAAAGTTTTTAAAAAATTGAAAAAATAATATTTTTCTAATAAAAATCAGAAAGATAAATTTCATTAATATATTATACATTAATTATATTTTCCGAAGAACGCACCTCTCACCCCTATCACATTCTAACTTTCATAATATAATCTAAATTATAAATGATTATTTTTAAAATAATATTTTTTTACTTACATCCAACATACAAAACTCATTCTCTTTCTTTAAAAATATTTTTCCATGAAAATCTTATCTTACGTAAAACACGCTATTTTGATTTTTTTATTTTCTTTCTTTAAAAATATTTTTTCATGAAAATCTTATCTTACGTAAAACACGCTATTCTGGCTTTTTTATTACTAGACAACACACAAATTATTTTATTTCCAGAAAAAAAAAAGCTATTTGCAAGGATTTATGTTGTTTTTTAATTAAAAATTGATTTAATCAACTCCGGAAGAAGTCTAAATAGACACACTCAATAGTGAAATTCCGATTTCATCTAAATTGCTCCTTCACTGCTTCTGCAAAATTCTTAGTCTTCTCCTCAGTTCGCACGGCAAAAGCTCGTACCGTACTCTAGGGTTTATTACTTCCATCATCTCCTCGATCAATCGCGGCTGTGTTTGGCAAATACTAAGAGAGGAATCGTTAATCATGAATTGTGAAGTTTGCCAGCTAAAAGAACTTGTAAGTTTCTGCTTTTGACTTTTCCTTTTCCGTGCTTGATTTTGCTTTAATTCGTCACTTTTTTTCTTGCTAAAGGACGTGGAGCACTTTGAGATACGAGAAGTCCTACGATGTACGTTCAGTTCCTTTAATCGTCTGTTTTATTTGCGATTGTTATGTTTTAAATTTTACCGATTAATTCATTACAGAGTTGCTTACACAATTGGCACGGTATTTAGAAAAGTACAGAAGATTTTTGAAATTTATGGTCTAAAATTATTTAATTTTAAAATTAAATTATTTTTAAATCTAGTAAGGCAACATTCATTTTGGACAGAGAAAGTATGTATTTAGAAGACTCAAAGAAACTTAATATACCTACACCAACTCACATATGCACCTGATTCCTGTTAGATCCTTAGATTTGTCTCTGCGATAATACTTGTGCAATTAGGGAAATAGGCTGGATAAGCTTTCAGCTCGTAGTTAGATTTGACTTGTTTGACTAAGTTTTGTGTATGATCTCAACTTTGGCTTGTATTGTTAGTTTTGATGTCTAATCTAGAATTAAATAACAAAGTTCTCTGTATATTACGCATTGGCTGTTCCTGTTGATGATGAGATTTTTCTTTTTGATATGGAAGCATTGGATGGTAGAAAATAATGAACAGTTAGATATCCACATATTTGGTCTAGTAAAAGCAGAAAAACGATAGAGGAAGTAGTGAGGATTAAAATAGATTGATGCATGAAATTCACATACCAAAGTTGACTTAGATAGGATCTTAAATTGTACAAGATGCATATTTCAGCCTAAAGGTTTTTGCTTATGTTGATGAATAAATGAACAACTTGTTCACATGTCACATTGTTCATGTGTTTTAAAGTGTGATGTTTTTGGAAACCCTTTTGCTGTGGTTTTGACATCCTTCCTGCTGTGTTTTTGCTTATTTGCTATTTTGAGGTCAGTTCCTCCTAGATTTCATCATTCAATGATTGCAAGTTCAGAGTTCCTAACAATTTTGACTGTAGTTTGATACACTGTGCAGCTCTATCCTAAACAATTGAATGGTCAATTGCAGGTATTTTACATACAATTATGTTCCACAGAGCATTAGGCCTGCTGCGGCCGAAGGATGTTGATTTGGAACTTTTTGACATTACATATGTAAGTAATAAATTCTTATGGTGGTAGATGGTAGGCTTATCTGTTTTTCCTGATTTTCTTTCTCTGGTTAAATCAGTATGGTGTGTAGAAAAGAATTGAATAAGGTATTGCAGCAGGAGAATTCCTGATTATTCAAAGACGACACATGAGATGTGGATATGACATCATGAACTTTAGAAAAGGAGTAGATGACAACTATGCTCTTTCATTAGAAGCTTATATATTTTAATTTTTGTAAGAGAATGATAATTAATGGTCAAATGAACTGTTCACTATTAGTGAAAGACGTTTCTAATGACACATTGAACTAGAGGGGAATCACTCTATAATATAGAATCAAAAGCTACGCCCTTCAAATTATGCTAGTCTAGAGGAGAGGTTGGTGTAATACTGTAATATATCATGTGTCTTTGTTTGTTTATTTCCTTTCCCTGTTTTTTGGGAGATTTTTTGTGGTTATGCAATAAGTTGCTGATATTTATTTTTTGATCAGTATAAGTTGCTGATATTTACTATTTTATGGTATACTTTTGGGTTTATTGTTCTTAGACACAGTGTGGTGATGTGGAGGTTGAAAAGAAAATTGAAGAGAAGATAACTCAATTCATTGATAGAGTCGAGAAGCACCCTAACAGGAAAAATCAGGTTAGTGAGTGGTTGCAGTTTGTTTCTGTTGGTGATAATCACTGTTTTGGCTAATGGGGCCGTTCACTTTCTCTACTTTATAGTTCTGTTCAGTGTTTACATACTCAAATAGCCGTTTCTTTTTCTTAAAGATGCTCTCTAGTCATTAGAATATCTTGTGATTTGTGGTAGTTTCTTATTCTGTACTGTTTGGTTCTTCTATTGTATGCTGTATTGTTTCTCAGGATATTGTTGCATATAACCTTTTGACTAGCGATATAAGTACATTGTGGAATTTTAATCACTAATGAGATCAGTACTGGTCTAAATATCTAAATGAATTTTCTGTTGTAACATCGACATACATATTTGTGTGACTGGATGGAGAAAATATGCAGATTTCCCTGTCCTTCTGCGAACTCAAAAACAAACAAGCCTCGTGGTTCACTACCAAAGTTGAACGTTTTTACTGGGAGCACTGGTATATAAATTTGAATGTGGCTCATCATCCGAAAGGTCATCCTGGCAAGTCTCATCTCTCAAAAGTAGTTGACCCAGGAGGTGCCATGCTTTTTTTTCTCCTTTTCTCTTTTTTTGAGAAGAAGCATTTTCTTCCATACAGTTTTACGACTTGTTCATTAGCCAGTTTTGTAAAGGGAGGTATAACCTTTTTTGTGCAGAAAGTGCATCTGAGGAGAGGAGTGCTCGCCGCACAGTGTTGGAATCATCTCTTTGTGAAGTTATGTTTCAGATTATAAAATTTGTAAATGAAAAAAAGGACCACATTCCTGCGATACCAAATCTTGAGTGTGTCACATTTCCCTATGAGATCACTATCTCAAGGTAATTTCCCCTTTCTCTAAGTTGAGAACATGTAATTAAGTTCTGTTACTCATAATAGATCAACAAGTGGTTTTCTATTATCGACTTCAAACTATCATTATTGATTAGTTTCTGTGTTTTTTTGCTTTAATTTTCTGATTTCTATTTATTAGAATTCTGGAATGCATTTGATTTTCTTGGGTTTCCTCCTGCATGAGACAAATTATGATCTGCTTTGGTACTGCAATTTGGTATTTATGTTGCCTAAGGCAAAAAGAATTTTATCTTCAGTACTGATGCTCTCCTTGTCCGTGTAAGTAGAAGGCGAGAATGGATTAGGCTTATGATAACTAGTTATAGTCTTCCATCCTATGTTAGTCTCGGTGTTCCTCTTCTCCTACTCTTAACTTAAATTGATCAGTGTGGTTTGTTGAGTAGGCACTTATTTCTGGGTCTGATGACTTGCATGACTATTTTGGCTAATATGTTCCTTCCATGATTGTGGTATTCTTTTCTCATATATGCTCATTTGAAGAAATAATGCACTTACACGTGCCACTTTACTATGCTTGAATTTGTTAATATGTTATTTTGGCTAAAATTTTCGTATGAAAGATTTAAGTATTTTGTAGGATGTATGTGGTTTTTGAGCCTCAAGTTTGGCCCACTCTTGCTTATTAATTGCCTTGCCAAAGACACATATAGCACATCGTGGCTTTAGTGCTCAAACCTCTGTTTCTTCCTTCTACTTCTATTTTGGTCTAAGTTGCTCAAATCAGGTGTGCTATATGGATGCGGATCTAGAAGTCAGATTCTTCATGAGCTAAATACTAAGATTCGAGGTCCTGAGATATGGATATGGGTTCGGGAGTTCTGCTAAAAGTAATCCAAATATCGGAAGATTGAGTTTAAAATATGCCCTAAATTATGGTGGACTATGTGGAAGGAGAGGAAGGCACAATTTTTTGAGAGCAAGTTTGAATTAGTAATTAGTAAGTACAAATGCATTTCCTTATTGATTTTTTGGTGTAACATTCTATGCAAAATATATAGAGGTTGCGATAGACTTGAGTCATAGGGCTTAACAAAACAAGTACTGAAAAGTTAAATATTTAAATGAACCCTCAGGGGTTGGGGTTGGCCTGGTGATAATAGACTTGAGCCTTGGGGTTTGCTCCCTTTCAAGGTCTCAAGATCGAAACCCACTGGGTGCAAACAATTTCTGAGGGCCATCGGACTGGGTAAAACCTGAATTAACCGTGGTGCACTTGCGAGAAACTCCTTGCCGAGGGCTTGTGCACCCCCGGGATTAGTCGGGGCTCTAAGAGACTTGGACACCTGGTGCAAATAAAAAAAAAAGTTAAATATTTAAATGTCGTAAGGATGCTCCCTGACACAAATTTCAAGGAAAACAACTAAGCTCCCTTTCCGATCTCAAGATTCTCATTTCGGTGGACTTCTTCCACTGGAATCTTCCCTCTTCTTCTACCCAATAATCATAGCTGCCAGAATTTTTTATTTTTTATTTTTGATTTGCACCGAGTGTCCAAGTTTCTTTGAGCCCCGACTAATCCCAGGGGTGCACAGGTCCTCGCTGCTGAAATATTCTTACCAAACCTTTCTTTCATTCTTCTTTCTCCAAACTTCTCCATTCTAGGACCACCTCTCTTTTCCCCTACCTAATTCTTACAGTGATCATGGGGGAGAATAGGATTTACTTCAATGCGGGATTCACATCTTTTGACATCACGAAATGGATAACAAACACAACAGTCTAGTATGAATAGGTTGAGAGAAGTCGCAAACTGATGAGAAAGATAGAGATGAGTCAACAACACTATGGAGTGGATTTGCGTTATCCTGAAGGAAGCTTCTAAGGACCAAAAGAATTTTACCAGGAGATGGAAAATGTCATCAGGAGGGGAAGAGCATTTCGGTACCAGGAAGAGAAATGAATATGGAAGATACATGAGCATTCTCTCTTTAAGTAAGGGGGAAGAGCAGTTCTGATCATCCCTGAGACAACACTGAATGCTGGTTGGTGTGACATTGCTCTTAAAATTGAAGAGTTCATTAAATGCCCAAAGAATTAGGATATGGTAGGTCTACCCAGGTTAATTGATGCCAACTATCCTTATGCAAAGGTAGTTAGAGACAATAAATGGTTCATAAAGAAATCTGGAGACACAGAGGTTAGAAGAGATAAAGGGGTAATAGAAATTTCAGTTAAACCAGGAGTTCAAGAATCAACAGATGTCTAGTAGGGGGCTTGGAAGATGCGTGCAAGGAGGGGCCTACCTTGAGTGAAATAAGGAGATGGTCTTCAATTGCTTGGAGAAACACCTTTGGGGTGAGCATCTACGGGTTGAACAATAGCAGATTTCTATTCGAATTTCCCAATAGATTCATGGTGGACTAGGTTGTACAATAACTATGGTACTGGCAAAAGAAAAAATTCAATCTCAAATGGTGGACCGCTACAGAGGGATGTACATCAATCTCTTGATATTCAATGGAAACCTGGATCAGAGACGTCAAAATACCACTACAGTTGTGGTTACACAAAGTTTTCCAAGAAATTGGAGAAGTTTGTAGGGGATGGTTGGCTATGGAGGAAGAAACAGAGCTCAGGAACCACATGAAATGG
The DNA here is from genome assembly GCA_026153255.1 of Solanum medicagineum. NCBI lineage: Eukaryota > Viridiplantae > Streptophyta > Magnoliopsida > Solanales > Solanaceae > Solanum > Solanum medicagineum. Next base: position 8,519,123 of record JAPFFP010000046.1, read on the forward strand.
GCCAAAATATTAGTCGCGAATAAAGGGAAGAGTATTCCGAAAGAAGTCGCAATCTCACATAAGTTCTACATCCCGATCTAGGTTGAGTCAAATCCCAGATTCGAAATTCTGCAGGAGTCTGTTGAAGTTGGCATCGGAGAAGATGACGGAGGGCATTACCCAGGGAACCCTATTAACTAGCAGGTAAAGCAAGACAATCTCTGTAACAAAGTACCAATATCCCATCATTTTGGGGATTTGGTGAACAGAGATCACGTGGGCAGTTCAGAGTTGCCCGGGGAAGGGGGGTCAAAATCATGTGCACAACACATGGAGGCATTTCATTTACAACAACTTAAATGAATTTAGGTCTACCTCCTCAATTAAAGATGACTTCTACAAGGTTTTTCTTAGCCCTTCCCAACAACAAACTGCCTCAATGGACATATAGGTAGCAGAGAAGAGAACAGAGGTTGTAGTAAGGGAGAATATAGTGGAAATTGAGGGAGATTTGCTGCAGCTACATAAAGGGGTGGAACATCCCAAGCCCAGAAAGAGAGGGCAGCAAATTCGGAGAAAGGACTACAGATCTAGCAGTCTAAAATCCTGCAGAAATGATAGAAAACTGGGACGTGGAGGAGGTCAAGCCTCCCTGCACCCAAACACAACGAATGATACAAGAAAAGGAGAATGAGATTTCACTATGGGTATAACAAAACATGGTTTAGGGAAAATGCTACGGTTAGACTTCCAGGGACATGAAGAGGAAGCTCTAGAACTTCTACTTCAGGTAGATAGTAGCAGAAGAGTAAGGAGAACGGAGACTAATGCAACATTCAGGAAGACCAGAATCAAACGTGCTCAGGAACTCAAAAGCTTGGTGGCCTATGATCTTATTAAATTTAAAAGTGGTGGAAATAGGGGAAAGGGAAGAATCAATCAGAATAGTTCCTGTTGCAATTCAAATTAATTTCATGGAATGGGTGAGGGGATTGAATTGTAGAGAGAAAAGGAGACTTGTTAAAAGTATTGGTATGTGAATGGAATGCAAGATCGAGAATGAAGCAGAAGAAAGTAGGAATACTGTGCAAACTTGACATTGAAAAAGCCTACAACCATGTTTATTTGGGATACTTGTAGGATGTTTCGGAGAAGTTGGGAGTTGGGCCTAAATGGATCAAATGGATAAAATTCTGTATAGCTTCAGTGAAATTCTCTGTTTTGATCAATGGTGCACCAACAGGATTCTTTGGAGCTCAAAGGGGCCTCGATTAGGGGATCATCTTATCTCCTTTCTTGTTTTTTCTAGTTATGGAGGGATTTAAAAATATGCTCAAAATAGCTAACACAAGTGGCTGGTTGGAAGGTTTTGATGTGGTTAGAGATGAAAGGGAAAGCTTAGAAGTGACTCATCTGCAGTGGGGGTTAAGAAGAGTAGCTGAGACACCTGAGAGTAATTTTGGTCTTGTTTGAAGTAATTTCTGGGCTACATATATATTGGAGAAAGTTTTCTTTATCTCATTAATGAAGTAACAACATGGAGGCACTGAACTCTACTCTAGGTGGACAAATTGGGGCTGTCCCAACTACATCCCTGGGGATGCCTTAGGGTGCTAAATCAAAGTCTAAAGTGATTTGGAACAACGTAATAGAGAAGTGTGAGAAGAAGTTGGCTAGATGGAAGGGGCAATACTTGTCTTTGAGAGGAAGAGCAACTCTTATTAACTCAGTCCTATATGCTACGCCTACTTATATGATGTCTTTATTTCCCATTCCAGTAGGGGTCACAACCAGATTGGACAAGAAAGGTTACAATTTGGTTAAGTGGAAAAAGATCTATTAATTGAAAAAAGATTCGGGGGTCTGGGGATT